>BQKZ01004757.1:24889-43270 GCA_036244855.1 Temnopleurus reevesii | reverse complement strand
GTCTGTCCAAGGGACACAAGTTATTTTCATTGTTTTCATCTTCACTCAGCCACTTGGCGCAAGTAAGATTTTATACCTTTAGCAAAGTTGTCTCGTGTGCGGTCATGCGTGCAGAAATTCCAATAAAAATGGTACCAAAATATTCTTTGGAGAATATTCTATCAGGATATACTATGAAAAATCGGGATTATAATTTTATGTTTTGAACAGGACGGCATCAAAGTTGGGGGACATTTTTTTTGACTCACTCTGTATAGTAAACTTGTCACATAATGACTTTCTTGTTACTGCATACAGAAATACCAAGAACATGCATTGAACATTGTGTCCCTCCTATATACTCATATTATGAAACTCTTTTGGCAATAAGGATGAGCCATTTCACATACAACAGGGAGGTTTTAAGTTCATAAGCCCAAACTTCAAGTTATCACAAGGAATACCCGTTGTCATGTATTTCATGACCCCTATGACCTTTGATCTCATGGACCCAAAATCTAATCAGATTATTGTGACTACTATGTAAATTAGGTGGAATATTGTAATTCACATCTGAATATTGGACCAAAAAGTTGATAAGTGAAACCACTGGTAGGTTATATGAAGAAATACCCATTTTGATGTATAAAAATGACCTGTGTGACCTTTGACCTCATGGACCCAAAATCTACCTGATAATCAGATTATTGTGACTACCATGTAAACACATAACCAAAGCTTAAAGTTAATGGGTCTAATGATTCTTTTTGTTATCACGAAAACGATAACTGGATGGAGGGAGGGACAGATAATCTGGGAAATGCGCTGCCTCCCGCTTCGGCTTTGGTGAGTGGACGCATAAAAATACATCACATCTGTCCTTTTCAAACCAAACCTGTCTCCTTATTAAACATTTTATCCCCTGGTATGACATGCCCACAGGTCTGATTTTCAAGAAATTTATATAGTTTTATTAATATAGTCATATTGAACCCTGGTATGAATTCTTCTATTGTTTTCTCTAATGAGTGTCAACAGATCATAAACGAGTGTTGTTAGAAACATGTGCACCTAATATATTCATGTAATACCCCTATCGTTAAAATGAACAATGAAACAAAGTTATGAGTTGATCTGTTCTGAGTATTGTGTAATATTCTTACATACCTATATGATTTTTAAGGCTGGGTCTGCCCAAGAAAGATCTTGCTTTTATCAAAAGCAGATAAACCAGACAAACAGATGAAAAAAAAATTGAAGAAAATCCGACAAGAAATAAGAAAATCATGAATATTTCAATGGTAATGATTGAATGGTGGTTTTCATCAATTATTTTGTCAAGAACTTCCTGTCAGTAAACTTATTATAACATTGTTTTTAAGAATCCATTTTATTCCATGAATGCTTCTTTTTTTTTAATCTTCAAAAGGTTGAATCATTAATTCTATTTGTATCCATGTTTATATTAAAAAAAAAAAAAAAGATTCTTTGGGGGTAAAACATTGAATCGAAAGAGGTTTTACTACAATAGGATACAATAAATTGCTTGCAGAGAAGTGCATGACATATGTCATATCACATGACCCATCATTGCCAATTGGCATGACAAACAACTGTTGAGTTATAACATGGAAATATTCATAACTTTCTCATTTATTGCCCGATTTTTTTTTCCTTCAAACTTTTTTTTTATGTTCATCTGATTTTTCTTGGGCAATCCAGTCTTTAAAGCGAATATCGAGTACTTGCAAAGAACTTCAATTTGGAAAAATGAATGATTAAAATAATCTTATGTTACAAACAAAGCACAACGTGACTTGTGTAGACAAGGGAAAACTAATATGATAACCTCAAACCGGTTAAAAGCGAAATTATGTCATTCTCCACGTGTTCTGTCCACTGCAGCAAACACAGGAAGCAGCGCGTGGGACTGGTATAAAATCTGTCTGCCTGACATGGCCCAATTTTGACCCTTTATTTGCACATTTCTCTGCCATTATACATTTTCTTGCAAAACACTTTGGCACATATTATTCATTCATAGTTCTGAATATTCTTCTCACATTTTGTGCGATTCTGTGAACATTTATTTTATTTTTTAACAAATACCAGAATATATCTTTAAGCTCATCTCACAGTACTCTGTCAATGACTGTCCTTCTGAATGTACCTATATAAATCCTAAACAAATATTTGTTTGTTAACCCTAAATAATTTCAATCTAGCATCTATATTCTTGAATCTGTCTGAAAAATCATACATCTACTACAAACATGTACCTTGAAAAGTGTTTGTGTCATATCACTCAGAACCATCTTTGGTGGTGTGGTATCTGCAAATAAAAATGGAAAAATGTCAGAATTAAAAATCAGAAAGAAAAGATATATTATCTTCAATTTAAAGATGTATTCCTATCTAGATTTATCAAAACAAATCATCATCCAGTTAAATAAGGCAACAAAACAATCATTGTTTGGTTTAATTTAAAGATGGTTTGCAGTTCCATGTGGTGTAGGGTTATATTTTAAGTAGTCCTGAAAAGGACTGAGCAAAAGCTAAAAAAAGAAAGAAAGCACAATGTTTCGTGTAGATTTGACTAACTCATCCGCAGGTGGTTGTCCAATGAGTGCTGTTATAAAGTTGAGGTAATAATATTAGTATGATAAGCAATATTATCATGATTATAATAACCATTATTATTATATGAGAGTTTTAAGCGGTGCATTTAATACGCGTATTGTATTCCCTTCATTTCCTGTTATGCAACAATTTACCGTGTTGCATGACAGGACAAATTCACCATAGGCTCCCGGGTTTTATTTCTGTGCAACATTATGCCATGTTTTACGGCTTCAATTTCACGCATGCGCAAAGCAGTGATCAGCTGTTGCGAGCTCTGTGTATCTGTGCGAAGCACTCTCACGGAAATCCCATAGACTTATACGTGTATTACTGACAGACGATATTGCGCGAAATTTGTTTTGATTTTGTTCGTGATCAAAATGGCAGCGCCCAGGTCTCGTTTCGCTTCGTTAACCGAGGACGATATTGAGGAGATTCCACGCCGAAAATCAACACAAGGGGAAAGAAAATCAGCCGAGGGGGGGGGGGGGGGATTCCACCCCCCATCAGATCTCGGCTGTAGAACGCGCAATCGCGACGAAAATTGGCACGCATGAAGCTTGTGGCGTACTCTACTAGAATATATGGTTAATTTTTCACAAAAATTGTTGAAATAATGAAATATGCGAATTTATGCATTAAAAAGGTTCTGGGCTCTTAATTACTAATTAAATCTCTAATTGAACTGATTTTCTTTTAAAATATTCCGTTTAGCATTCTCTCCAAATGTATTGAAAAAAAAAATCATATTTTGTTGTTTTTAACTGATATTTTTGCAGACATTATTTGAAGCATAATGATGCAAAAATGAATTAATTTGAGCAATTAAAACTAAAATTATTCATGTTTTTATGATATTTTACTGAAAACACAATTTGCATTGACTTCGTACACAAAATCAAGTATTTTAGCAATTTTCGGGCCAATAAATATTTTCAAATGGGCGTGGCACAAAAACGGTATACCCGGGCGTGACGAATTTGGTCTCAAAATTTGCGTAAGCACTTGGAAGTTAAAAGTCATGACACGTCGCAAAAATATTTGCTAAATTTTTAGGAGGCGTGGATTCCACCCCCTCGGCCTGATAAGGGTTAAATTCACAAACAAATGATAACAATAATTATATAATATTGGATGGCAATGAATGGAATACCAGGGAATATTGCACGAATTAGGGCAATATTGGCCCGAACGAGTGCAATATTCCCGGTATTTCATGAAATAAAGCCATCCAATATGATTATTATTATCTTTACATTAGCTTTTGACTTACCGGTACAGAAGGCTGATCTTCCATGACACAAAATTCTTGCACAGTTTCAATCACTGTCTTGTAAATGTACCCTCCAACTATCCAATACACTGTAGTTCAACTGTAGTTCAACACTGTAGTTCAATACTATTCAACACTGTATTTCAACGAGATACACCGGAATATTGTCACAGCAATATACATGTTGATTTTCAAGTATTTTCCGCGTCTTTTCAGCGTAGAATCTCCTCAAAATCGTCCTCGGTTAACGAAGTGAAACGAGACCTGGGCGCTGCCATTTTGATCACAAACAAAATAAAAACAAATATCGCGCGATATCGTCTGTCAGTTACACGTATAAGCCTATGGGATTTTCCGTGAGAGTGCTTCGCACAGATACACAGAGCTCGCAACAGCTGATCACTGCTTTGCGCATGCGTGAAATTGAAGCCGTAAAACATGGCATAATGTTGCACGGAAATAAAACACGGGAGCCTATGGTGAATTTGTCCTGTCATGCAACATAGCTCAAAAAAGCTCGGCCTGATTAGGGTTAACACTTGGTTGTAAGTAATCTCTTCCAGAAATTCCTATTAGCAGACTCATAATGAGAAATACAAATTTGATATACTTACATAGATGAAACTGCTGCTGTTTATCAGCTAAATTTGATCTCACAAACTCTGTGACAGCTTCAACTAGAAGAATGAAAACAATGTTTATTATAAGAAAAAGAATGAAATAGCAATATTAAGATGCATGATACAATGCATTCAATGTCCATATATTATGCATCAGGATAATCATACTGAATATCTTTATCAGCATATCATATATGTGCAAATCAAATTTTCCCTCTACATTGTCTTCAAGGGAAACAAGCTGATGATAAATAAATGACATTAGAAACATGCTCAAAGGTTGTCATAATACTGATGCAATATCATGAGGCATTCTTTCACCTGTGAACAAGCATTAAGTTTTTACTCTACTATACATCCCATATTTCACTTCCTTCCTATTCATATAAACAATTTGAGCATTGTTTGATGGCATGCCTAATCAGAAGCATAGTAATATGACATTCATATCGAAATGAACTTGCTGTCTATGCTTCGTTTATTCAAAATGTGTGGAAGGGTCATGATTCTTGCTTTTCCACCAGAGAGTCACTGTTCAACTCCCATCCATAGTGTTGTTATTTCCTTCAGCATGAAATTCATTTCAACTATACTACAATTAATCCAGGTGAGGTAGATATATATATATATATTTATATCTCATCTATGAATATTCATGAGATATCAAGCTATATGATTGGTCAATGGGGCAAACATGGTTTCATATAATTCAACTAGTAACAGAGCTACCAACATTTAACAGCAACAATCAGGGAGATTGTGGAAGAAATCCAGTAGATGTCTATAAAATGCACACAACCTAATGGCATCAATGTTTCCATAATCCAGGAGATTGCTCAAAAACATGCATTTATTGTGGCCCAATTCCAGGAGTCTCCTGCGGAATCCAGGAGACTTGGCAGCCCTGTAGTAAACAAGCCACCAAAACCAATTCGGTATATTTTTCAATATACTCAACCGCGGTAGAAATGCACAACTGCGCACGCGCAGAACGCGTGAAGCGGTCCGCGAAAACGTAAACAAATATGGCGACGTACACGAAGGATTTTGCTGTCAGCCAGCTTTTGTTCAACTCATCTGTAATCGTTAATGCTGTGAAATTGGTTTGAATGGATAACATCAGCTTGGTCACAAAAATTGGAATAAAAACAAGTACTGAAATCCAGGAGAAAAATGTTGTTTCATAATCAGCTAGAACTTTAGAAGACGTAGTGTACTGTGGCAGTGCAGTACTGTGCCATGACTGAGTGGGAACCGACTGAGTGTGACAGTGAACGACTGTGTCTGAGTACGGTTGAGCCGAGTATCCGAATAAGTTTGACGTTTTACCTCTTATTTTTTGAAGAGATATAAATCAAATATCCCAAACAGTTACTTCGAAAGTATATTGGAATTATAATTCTTCGGATGGGCCAGCAAAGAAAACTATTTTTCCGAGGGGGCTTCGCCCCTCGGAAAAATAGTATTGCTAGCCCATCCTCAGAAATATAATTCCAATATACTTTCTCAGAGCTCGGGATATTTGAATAAAAATATATATATATATATATATTTATATCTCATCTATGAATATTCATGAGCTATCAAGCTATATGATTGGTCGATGGGGCAAACATGCTTGCATATATTTCAACTAGTAAAGAAGCCTCCAATACGAGTTCGATATATTTTTCGATATACTCAACCGCGGTAGAAATGCACAACTGCGCACGCGTACAACCCGAGAAGCGGTCCGCAAAAACGTAAACAAATATGGGGACGTACACGAAGGGTTTTGCTGTCGGCCAGCTTTTGATCTACTCATTTGTGATTATTAATTCTGTGAAATGTTGCAATGGATAATATTAGCTTGCTCACAAAAATGCTCTACTCTACATTAGTACAAGTACTGCGATTCAGGAGAAAAATATTGTTTAGTAATCAGCTAGAAGATGTAGCGAACAGTGACAGTGCAGCACTGTGTCGTGACTGAGTGTGAAAGTGAATGACTGTGTCGAAAACCGTACGGTACGGTGATACACACACATAGCGTCTGAAAACACGGCAATTGGGCCGACAGTCTGAGTAAGTTTTACCTTTTTTCTCTTTATTTAGAGAGATATAAATCAAATATCCCGAACAGTTACTTCGAAAGTATATTGGAATTATAATTCTTTGATGGGCTTGCCCCTCGGAAAAATAGTACTTGCCAGCCCATCCTCAGAAATATAATTCCAATATACTTTCTCAGAGCTCGGGATATTTGAATAATATATATCAAAACAGTGTTCTGCTTGGAGAAATAAAGTGTAGGAAAGATTCTGATTCTGGACATCTTAGTTCCATGTTGTAACTGTTGAATAAAGGAAGATAGAGGTTTGATTTCCTACCTGTTTCTTGTGGTCTGAAGAAGCCTTGAAGTATGAGTCTATCTGGAAAGTGAACTCGAACTACAACCTTAAAAACAAAACACAATACTCCTTCATTACGCTGATTAATAAGGACTTCAAATAAATATATATAATCATCTCAAATAAAAAGATTAATGTCATGACTATACAATTTGTATTGAATCGGACATAGTCTGCATGTTATTAGAGATATCATCAACACAACACTTTGAAAGGTTCAGTAAAATAAGCACTGATTGTATTACTCGCAATACAATCCCATAGCCCTCTAATGCATATGCTTTTGTTCCAAGAACAATGTCTAGATGACAAATAACCTGACAAAAACCTATCCTTTAATTAACTTCCCCTCCCGGGACCCGCTACCACAGCCAAGGGGACATGGTGCTAGACCTAGTAATTCATTCTTATAACCAACTTGTACGGCACAGACACAGGAAATACATGCAGGTTAGGGGACAGTGGGAGGGATAATTAATAACTTGGATCATCTCGTATATAATAAAATTACTGTTTATTTTACTGCTTTACCTCAATAATCCCATGATCCTTTCTTACCTTGGCTCAGTCTAATACAAACCAGTATCAAGCCCCTAGGGCTGACAAAAATAAAAGGCAAGGAACAAGAGGGACTTCGACAGACCCAATATTGTAGCATTCAATTCCAAGATACCCAAGCGCTCCTCACCAACACAGACATCGCAGAGTAAAATTATGGAACTCTTGGAGCGTCAAAACGCACCCTTCAAATGTCCTCAGTAGGGATCCTTGCAAAGATGAACCAGGATATACCTATACCCCTGGTATGAAAGCGTCGGGGCCAGTCACCTTATTACCTAGACTATTGATCTCAAGATGCATGACAGGATGGGAGGCAAGGCAGCCTAACAATTAAACAGAGGCAAGATGCAAAATACCCAAGATAGGAAGGCTCATGATACCTGGCGACCTTAGGAGGAGGCTAGAGAAGGTTGACCAAAAATTCCCAAAGACAGGGAAATCCGATCTCTGTCCAAAACAGAAGGTTCCTGCTCCAAATTGAACTATCTTGATGATGGCCTGTAAGATCAGCAGAAAGGGAAAGAATATGAAGACCACATCCTGTTCCATCTGCTCAAGAACGGCATCAAGAACAAATGAATTCAGGTTCCTGGTCCTGGTTGGTACTGAGACGTGAAAGTCATTCCTAACCGTTCCACATCTAGCAGACCCAAGACACTATCAGAAGCACAAAAGGTCTCTTGAGACGTGAAAGTCATTCCTAACCGTTCCACATCTAGCAGACCCAAGACACTATCAGAAGCACAAAAGGTCTCTGATTGAGTAACCGATCTGAAGGAAGACATCCTTCCTCAACATAACATCTCATAAACGATTTGACTATTAAAAAGGGAAGGAAGATGGCGGACCAATTGAAATATAGTGTTCCAAATGGGTCCGCGCTGGGGCCTCTGTTGTTTACTTTATACACAAAACCAATTTTGTGATATCATTGACAACACAATGTTAAATAACATTCAAATGTACAATAGCTTTGGTCTAAAAAGTGGTGATAGGCTTCGCAATTCAATTTCAACGCTCAAGAACTGCATTTCTGAGGTCAGCCAATGGATGATTCTCAATAAGCTATTGCTAAATTGCATCACAGGCAGGAAAAGTAACGAGACAGCCCTAAATGGGGATCGCCACCCTGAAACTCAAGAACCCAACTATAATGGGTCCAGGGAGCAAATAAGCCTTTATTTACCAGGTAACAAACGACTATTTTTACATGTGGGCAAAGTAGGGTACCATTGTTAGGAGCCACTCAGGTAAGCTAACCCGCCTGCCATTAGATTGAAGAACTTCTCAAGTCCTGCTTGAATCCTAATATGAGCTAGGTGGAAAACTTCCTGCTCTAGGGACAAAGAGGTCACACTGGTGAAGGCGACAAGACGTGAATCATGCCACTCAGATCCCAATATGAAACTTCTCCTGAGCATTGTGGAATAGAAATGTGTCCTGCCATACCGCTCAGGTATGGGCCAAGGAAGAAATCTTTGGCACCTTCACACAAACATAAGCTACGGAAAAGTAAATTCTCTTCCTGGAAGAAGAGGAAAAAGAAAGAGGCATTTAATGCAAGCATCAGTCGTATTTCCCCCTGCTTGCAAGAGGAGCTTCACATTTGAGTCGTCAAACGAACAATCCTCCCTCACTTGTAGTGTTGTCGCAAACCATACTATCTAGTTTACTCACTTCAGTGGATGACTGGAAATGCCATTCTACTTGTACAGGGAGTATAATATTTCTCTTTCTTTATACCAGAGGCTTAGTATGAAACAAGAAAAACTGTAAAAAGCCATTTTTAAAAGGGTGACACAAGTGTATAACAAAATAACAGAGTGCAATTATTTCGGAGGAATGAATTTTACAAGTCCGATTGTTAGAGGGGCTACAATGTTGTTCTCAAATGATGGAAGAATCTATCACTAAATGTGGAAAAGACACAAAGTCCACACAGATTATGAACTAGAAATATAAAACAGAAGCAGGCAGGAACAATTCAATTATCCGCTGAAAGTGCAAAACGCAAATAAAGAAGACTTTGAAGAGAAAATAAGCAGCAAGTGCAAGTGCAAGATCGACCAGAAGTATATCATAAAGCACAATATTGAGGCGCAAGGAGTCAAATTCATGTTTAAGAAAGTACATCAGCTCCCCACAGGTAACAGGAGAATTACTACAGATCATGCTGGTTGATGGATGAACTCAAACCAATAGCCTTATCCGACAAGTAAAAATGAGAGGAACAAAAAGGGTTGAGTCTGACACACACACACACACACACACGCCATTTCAAAGTGAATCTAAATACTGGAAAAGCCAATATTTTAGAGCACATTACTTTCAGTGAATTCACTGAACTTCAGTCATTGTCACAAAAATGTGAAAGATTATTGTAGATAAGTCTATTGGCATTTGAATGAGCACAATTTGTTGTGAATTCATGGTCAGTGTATTTTGGAACTAGTAATGGATAAGCTACCTTAAATACCATTTGTATGGTGTAGAAATTGTGGCACACATGGGGTGGGGGAGGTGGTTAAGAACATGTTCAAAATCCTTTATTTTTGGATATCTTATCAATAATAAAAAAAATATCAATAGGGATGCCAACCTTTGGCTACCCAAAAAAAGTATTTCATGAGGCAAAAAACAGTATTTTGCCCTCAAAAAAGTATTTTCGTAGTGAGCAAAAACAAACAGTTTTTTAAAACCAACGTGATGTATCCTTTCTGTTCACGTGTTCATGATGACGACCTAACAACGTCATTATGTCTGTTTACAACAGCAGAACCTTGTTATAACAAGCTCGGATATACATGTAGTGAGGTTACAGTTTTAATAATGAGGTTATTTCACTGCTCCATTTCTTTGTTTTTCTACCCTGATATAATAAGTTTGTGGATACTGTTATTCTAAAGACTTAAAGGACCTTGTCATAACAAGGTCTTGTTATACCGAGGTTATGCTGTATTAGTTTTCTTTTGGTGTTTTTGACATGACCTTCAATCATTGCCTGAACAAAATAAAAGACTCTATCAGACTCTTTCTGCTTTTGATTTCAATTCCTCTTTATATATACAGCTGCATCTCTCATTCAAGACACGATGATACTACACAATGGTATACATCAAGATAAATGCACAAGAATGCTACATTATGGTAAAATGTCTGAAAGTGGTAGGAAGATCTGAGGCCTCACTTAGGCCCTTTTCCTGAAGAAGCAATTATGATTACATTTGTTTGTTGCCTCTGAAAAAATGGGCCAATCTGTGAAACAGTAATGTACATGTATGTAGCAGTTCATCTAATCATAATTACTATAACACCCAGTTGGTAAGATGTCAGTATACATGTACCGGTATATCATAAAAACCAGTTACAGGTAGCAAGACATAAGGTTTCATCCGATGATAGGTGGCTAAATCTGTGAGTTTTTGGTGCAACTGTTACATATGAAATTGACCATGGTTCTGAGTCAAGCTCTAAACAGGGGAATTAATAATATGGAGAAAATAACATTACCAAATTATCTTGCTTGCATATTCACTGACAGAATAAGAGCCTCTGTCTGAATGGTGGCATAATCCTAGTCCTTGCTCCCAAAAAAGGAATCAATGCTTCGTGTGGCATCTCTCGTTTTTGCCAAGTTCACATGTTTTTTTCGCTGAACATGGATCGCAATGTCATTGGCTCCTCCGTGGGCAATGCTGAATTCAATCGAGCAAATAGTACAAATAACTGAGAAGTCGTCTTTCTGTGAAGGTCTTATACAGGGCCAACGTGTAGAATATTAAGATTTATATGTTTGTTTGCGGGCTGATTTCGATGACATGATTTTTTTTAAACGGCAAAGAAGAGACGAAAATAGCGTCCAAGTAGAGCTAACAGTGACAGTGCAAGTGTATATATCCGCTTGCATCCACGTGTAGTACATGCGCTGCATTCAGTGTGTGCGCGATACTGTAATGTAGTCCATGCCATAGCGTACCGTGTACTGGTACTAAATATTGCTACGAGTTGTATGGGAAGAAGATGTCGTCTGGGATCTTCTTGAAAGTAATTACGTTGCACGTAGCATACATAGAACACTTGGGAAAGATATTGATCTTTCGAGTTGATCCCCGATAAAATTATGAGGATCTAATCAAATTGCAAATTCTCCCAACACACACACAATCTCACGGCTAATAATCTTTTAAAGGATAATTAAGTATTGCATGTACATTGTGTATTGTGCATACACACAGTGGCAGTGCACGTATAAAATAAGAGGAGAATCGATAGTGTATACTGAAATATGATAATACCGTACTAAAATGAAGAAAAACGTATGGTCGTATTTTGGGTAAAAAAACGTACTAAATACGGCTCTTTGGTTTTGTTTTGTGTTGAAAATGTGAAGTTGATGTTGACTTGCTGCTAGTTACTAAAGCAGCAAGTCAACGACAACATCAGCAAGTCCTTATTCACTCACACACAACAGCGCAAGAATGCACATTTTTTGTCCGTCGCTATTTTTTTTGAAAAAATATGTGATTTCACTTTCTACAAAAACAATCACAATCGCTCACATCTAATAAGAAATGCCTGTGTGTATTTGCTGCCCTCTTCGTTCGTCGATCAACACAAAATAAAAATTCTCAAATCCGGGGACCTACCGTCGTGCTAGTACAGAGGTCAATAAAACGCCATCGATTACGTGACAAATAATAAAAAAAAAACCCGCATCTCCTTTGTCTTTCTCTCTCTCTCTTGTGTCCTTCCTCCACTGAGTTCAGGGATCGTCATCAGGTTTGACTTTTTTAATGCTAAGTAAATCAAGATGCCTGCCTACCACCTTGGCATCCTATTTACCCAATAAGGCATGGTCACTAACCCAAACTTTGGGGAAATCACTAAATGGTTGCTATGCAAGATTGTTGAGGACGGTGTTGAACAATATGCTAAATATGACCCTATGAGGTAATCTACCCAAAGTTGGAGACAAAGTTGCAAGAAGAATGATGCAACTCGCTTGACACTGCTACCGACATCCAGAGTTGCTGTGAATGGCCTCATTCTATGGGAGCCACTGCACGGGCGATGGAGGTGTAGCTGAAAGCACACAACCTATGTTGACACTAAATCTGGAGGAATTGGCTTTGACGATCTTCAAAATATCATGATGGACAGGAATAACTGGATGATCCATTATAGGTCTTGGCAACTTAGCCGACCTGATAGGTAGGTAGGTAGAAATATCTGAAATTTCACAGTATGTGAGAGGAACTTTCTCACCCCATTTGACTCAATATTAGTCCAAAGCCATCAGAATTACAAATCATTAGGTCTAACATCACCTTGCGACAGCCTTGGTAAAGGATGTCCCAGGAAATTCCTGTCTCTTAAATTGGTTGGTGTATCCATTGTTCTTGAAACAAAACAAAGGTAAGAGAGGGTCATGGGATTGGATTATTGGAGTAAATCAACTGTTCAATTGGATGTGATGTATTGATCAAGGGTAGTACAATATATTAAGAGTATTACATTGATTTTAAAAGAAATGTTAAAAGAATGAAGTGAAACTGACCTTCTCATATTTCCTCATCTTCATCTGATCTTTAGCATCTCTCATTGCCTTGGTCTCCAGAGTTTTTTCAGAATCAGAACTATCAAAGTAGAACAACAGGATGGGCTTATTCAATGTTCATTCAATGCTGCTCATTCAAGGTTCATTCAAGGTTCATTAAATATTCATTTAGTGTTCATTTTATGTTCATTTGAACTGTATTTATATTCATTCAATACTCCTTGAATATTCAATATTCATTCAATATTCATCAAATGCTCATAACATTTTCATCAAAAGGGCCTTTTACTTTTTTTTCTTAAACACATTAATGCAGCAAATAGGACCTGGAAGGAAAAAAGTCCAAACAACATTTCAAAATAGTTTTACAGCATATTTATCATATGCTCATAATAGTGCAGTGTGATTTTATCAATTGAGTGATATCAAAAGTAAACAAATAACAGGTCAGACTATTTTCAGAAGTTCAGTTAATGGACAACCCCCTTTTTAAATCTTGGCTTTATGTTCAAAACTTTGATTATGATTAAAGCAGAAAGTCTTATCACATACTTGCAAATATGAGTGAGTGATTGCTCTTCAGTTTCATGCTACATCTACAAGACAAGAGTACAAATATTTCCTTGAAAGCTTGGAATAAGTGTTTCAAGAAGGACGTGACTTGAGATGATTTGCATACCTTTGATGTCTAAGATCAGACATCATCCCCCTGACATCATCAACAGTGAGGTCAAAGAATTCATCAGGAACATCACTACGCATGCTGAAGGGATCTTGGTTCGGACAGAACACTATACCATTCCTCTCACATTCCTTCAATACAAAAACACACTAGATTAGTAAGGGACTGGTTTCGTTGGCAAGTCAACAATCGTATAATAATAATATGCAGTTTTTATATAGCGCTAATTACCTCAAAAAAGGGTCTCTAAGCGCTCTACAGTTAATGCAGCATTATTTTGTATTTTAAAAAAAATTCTTATGTTTTTATTTTTCAAGCAAAACTTGTTGTAAATCTTTTTTTAAGCATAATTGTGCAGAAAGTAATTGATTTCAGCTATTGAATGAAAAATATGCCATTCAATTTTGTGTAAATTAATCGATAAAATGCAATTTGCATTTAACTTTTTGCATGAAGTTGTGTCTTGGAACAGAATAAAATGTATGAAATGTTGCGTAGTGTCATAGCATTATGTCCAATGTCCAGAAAAATGGTCTTAAAAGTTGTGGAATATTTGAAGAGACTTGAAGAAATCGTGAGATAAGAGAATTTTGCCTACAAAATGATTGCAAAATTTGAGAGGGGGCCTCGTAGCTCCCCCATCCAGCTAAGTAAGGGTTGAGCAAGATTACAAATTCCTCTAAAGATACTGTGCTTAAATTCCTACAGTGAATTGTTGTACCTGCATCAAATAAGTACCTTTAAGCTTTGGTCTTGCTTCACTTTCCCCTTTCCTTCATTTTTTGGATCTTCAACCTTTTTATCTGGAAACTTAGGAAACGGATAAATGAATTTAATGTATGTTAATGTATGTTAATGCGTACACAATGCAGTGATCGGATGTCTATGTCGCCCAAGGGGGGGGGGGCGGCGGGGGAGGGCAGATAGTGCCCAAGGACACATAATTCCCAAGGGGGGGATACAGAGAACTTCCCCCGAGAACTTTCAGAATATTTGGTGGATCGGGCGAAAATTTTGCACAAATGTAGAGTTAGTCATAATCTACAATTTGACACCATCAGAATTTCTCAAGGTCACCATTTGAGGGTGCAATTCAATAAAATACATTAAAAAAGGGTGAATTTTTTCACTTTTCATATATTAAAAACAATATTATGAACAGAGATATGACTGAAACATGGCTTTTCCTCCTTAAATATCGTTGGAACATATTCCATGACTTTATTGAGCACATTAGATGAATTTAAAGGTCTAAATATGACAATAAATGCATCATGTCACATTTAACACAATATTGATGACATAGAGCGCCAGACAGCTTTCGAAAATCTCATGTAATTCCATTTCATAGGGCTTTCTGGAAGTGTTCAGCTACTTCTTTTCATTAAGTTTGAATAAGTATTTTTAAACATCTTATTTAATATTTATGAAAAAAAGTGACTAAAAACAAAGAAAAACAAGACACTGTTGAAAACCTTGTTTTTTTGTTCGAGATGCACAGGAGAGAGCAAAATCAACTGAAATATCATTAATTGTGATTATTTCCAAGCATTTTGGACCAATTTAATAATATGATTTATTTGGCACCAAATCCACTTTTCAAGAAAATGCTCAAGGCGCAGCTGGAAAAATGTGCGAGAGTAGATACATGAGACTAATTAGATAAGTAGATACATGATACTTAGTAGATACAGAAAAATAACACTGGGACGTAATTAATCATATGCGATGTTGAAAAGGTAGGTTTTTAAATTCTGTTTGAATATTTCAGCTGAGCTACTGTCTTTGATGGCTTGTGGGAGGGAATTCCAATTGAACATTCGTTCCCCCCACTTAGTTTTGACTTTAGGGACAACTAATAGATTTGAGTTTTGGGAACGTAAGTTTCGAGAAGGGATGTACTGCTGTATCAGAGAAATATTATACTGAGGAGCGGAGCCGTGTATACAATGATATATAAGGAGCAGAATTTTGAAGGTAATGCGCCGTTTGGAGCTGAAAAACTGAAATTATTCTAAAAACGGACAAAAATGCCTTTTGTTTTATGGTTGCCATGGTAACATGAAATATGGGATAATAATAAAAATGGTATCATAATGTCCGCAACAAAATTTCATAAAAGGTCACCAAATTTGAGCGTAATCGCACTGAAGATATAGGAGTGGTTAACAATAATGTGATAGGGGGCACAAGGTTTAATATATTCAATTCAATTCAATTCCTTTATTTTTCCATTTTAAAAAATCACATTACATTTTAAATATACAATATACTTATAAAATGCATAATTGAATAATAAATATCAAACATAAATGAAAAACATAAAATTAAAATGGTGGGATACTCTACAGAAGCAATAGCTTATCAGAGTCCCAAATTTGATTATCACTATCACTCACTCAGCACACAACACAACCACTCAGAATCATTCACGCGTAGGAGAGGGAGAAAGAGAGAAATATAAGAGGAGAGAAAAGGGAGACCAGAACGAAGGTGGAGTGAAATGAATAGAGGATATGAGGTGGAATGTAAATGTAAGGAGAGAGGAATGTGAAAGATGTAAGAGAGGGGGATTGAAAACAAACAAAAGATACATTGCAAATATACAAGAATATCTACTCATTTTGTAAAGCCACATTGACAAGAATGTCATTGAAATACTTTTTTTTAACACAAAGCTTTGAATTTCGATAAGGTACTACTTTGCTGAATGTTTACATCAAGATCGTTCCATTCTTTAATACAATTAATACGGAATGATTTTAAGGCTAATGTAGAAGACACCTTGGGTTGATGATACATATTACATTGGCGAGTGTTATAAGAATGTACCGATTCTTTTAGAATAAACATGTTATCAAATAATTTTGGGAGGACACCAGTATGGTATTTATACATAAAAATCAGCGTGTTCATAGATATCAAATTATGGATAGGCAAAATATGTAAGTCATAAAATAATTGTTTGCTTTTACAATTGAATGGAGACAGAGAGATTTGTCTAATTGCTCGTTTCTGTAAACACATTACTTTGTCAAGATAGCTTTTATAGGTGTTACCCCAGATCATATTACAATAAGTTAAATGAGGCAAAATTATACTATGGTACAGAGTTACTAAAACGTTACAGGGTAAATCATATTTGAGCTTGGAAATGATTCCTATACCTCTGGAAACTTTTGAACAAACAATTGATATATGGGGTTTCCAACAAAGTAGTTCATCAACTAAGATACCAAGAAATGGGATTTTATCGACACGTGATATAATATGGCTATCAACTGAAATATTATTTAAATCAGGTGGAACAGTCCTACCCCTTGTTCGGAAAATTATATATTTTGTTTTATCGAGATTTAATGACAACTTGTTACAACAAAACCAACTGTATAATTTTCCCACTTCGTTATTAGCAATAGAAATTAAGTTATTTATATTTTTGTGGGAAATTATGACACAAGTATCATCAGCAAATAATGAATAATGACAAATATTGGAAGAATTTATAATATCATTTATGTAAATGAGGAACAGAAGGGGTCCGAGGACAGAGCCCTGCGGAATTCCATATTTAATATTTTTATGATGAGATTTGACACCATTGATCACAACATATTGTTGTCTTTTGTTTAAATAGTTTTGAAAAAGATTAAATGCTATACCTCTGACACCATAGAATTTTAGTTTTTCAAGAAGTATATTATGATCAATGGTGTCAAATGCCTTTGACAGATCCATAAATAGACCTAAACAGAAATTACCTTGATCAATATTGTGAGATATAAAATTAGATATATTCAATACACCCATAGAGGTGGAAAAGTTCTTTCGAAATCCAAACTGCTCTGGAATGAGTATATCATTATGCGTAAGATGTGAATATAACCTTTCATACAAAATTTTCTCAAGTACTTTGGAAAAAAATTGGTAATAAGGAAATAGGTCTATAATTTTGAATATCTTCACGGTTATTCTTTTTATAAACAGGTACTACTTTAGATAATTTACGTTTATCAGGTATAATGCTTTGAGATAAACATTTATTGAAGATCAAGCTGAGCTGATCAGCAAAAAAGTGAATAGAACTCTTAACAATTTTAGGAGCAATATCATCTGAACCTTTTGCTTTTATAGATGATTTCATGGATGTAACAATTTTTATATTTTCATTCACAGAAGTAGGTTTCAAAAGATATAAACAATTCAATTATCTGAATGTGAAAAAGAAGAAAATTTTGTAAATAGTTGAATAATTTGTTGGTCTGAATTCAGCCTCAGGTATAATAAGAACGGAGCTTTCAAAAGTCAATCCTATGGGATGGTGAACCCTTAAAATCCCAAAACATTCCCTGAAATTCCCTCAAATATACCTGTCAGATGTGCATGTTGAAACAAAACAATGCTGAATTTGATATTCAAAAACGAGTTGCGGTTGCACCATGTGGTGTAGGGTTATCTTTCAAGAAATAGTCCTGAAGAGGACTGAGCAAAAGCTCGAACAAGATAAAAACACGACGTTCCGAGTTCAATTCAATTCAATTTCAATTCAATTCAGGTTTATTAAAATCATAATCATCAAAGTACAAAATAAAAGTCCGAGGACTAATAACATTTTGTTTACAAGCAAGACATAAAATAATCAAATCAAAATCTTACATACATGCGAATTTTACGATAAAATTACTGGAAATGAGAAG
>BQKZ01004756.1:0-46337 GCA_036244855.1 Temnopleurus reevesii | reverse complement strand
TACAAGACGAGAAAAGGAAGGGACGCTGCTAATAAGGACAGAATAAAAAGAGAAAACATTAGGAGAACATGCGGAGCTTGTGAAATGTGTAGAACAATAATGATAAGTATAGGATTAAGCTAAAGAGACGATGACATGAAATATACAAAATTTGCCTTGAGCACTCTACTAAGTGGATATTCTTCTATTCTACTAAGTTGTATTCTTCTTTGGAGATGTACGATTCACTCCAAGCTGACCTAGTGTAATAAAATTTGCATTTCATATAGGCACTAAAAGCCAAGGAAAGAAAATAAAACACTTCAGAAAATGCATTCTTGGCTGTCATTTTTTCACTGAAAATGAATATTTTCCAAGATAAAGAGCCCTTCATTGCTCCCCTGATGATCCCCTAATGTGTGCCATTACACTATGATCATCTATGAATGTCACAAGATCACCACTTGCTTGGTGTTGTCTTTCCATCAGCCATAATTTCAAATGGAGTTTCATTCTCATCACTTGTTAGTCTAGAACGCGCTCCAGTTTACCAGAGGTTCCTTCAGGAAGACCTCAAGTAAGAATGTACTTAAACAACTTCTTGATTGCTTAGTTGGCACAACATTGTAATCTTGTAATCTCTTTTATGAATCCATATTTCATTTAAATATTTCAATGATTTTCATAACAAAGCACACATTGTATTTAATCTTTTATACAGAGTCCCTTAAAAAAATTATTTACTTCCAAAGTGACAAATGATCTTCTTTCTGGAGTACTACATGATTCATACAAATTTATGCCTATTATCTACAATACATAGAATTAATATCCCACTGCTGCCACCAATTAACTTCATGAATGAATGTCATTTCAACATGATTTCTATCTACCCTGGATCCATTCATCATTCTGCACAAGTACAACATAATAAGCTGCGACAGAAAGTGCTGGACAATCATTAAAATACATATCCAAACTTGGCAGAATCTTTAAAATTTCAAATTCAATTCAGAGCAAAATATATGTTGTACTTGCTTTTTTATATTAGTGAGAATGACCCAAATATGAATTCAGTATTCTAAAGTCTGCTGGAGTCAAACACTGGGTTAGAGGTCATTTTAGATCATGTTAAAAATGAAATAGCAATGAAACATTTTCCACTCATAAAATAAAACACAATTACAGTATTTGCTTTCAACATCAAAGTCTACAAAACCACTTATATTTTAATGTGATTTTGATCTCAAATTTAATCTTCCACCAAAAGCTATATGCCATTCAAACCTTCTACTCTATCTCCAAAACCATATTATTTTTCATTTATGTACTGTTTGTTAGATAGATAGATAGAGAGAGAGAGAGAGAGAGAGTTTGTTGTGGGTGTGGCAATAATTCAATGTTGTTTTATGTCATCATCTAAAGGTGTTTGTAGCATTATTCTTTAAAAAACTTTTAAAAACTTTCTTTAAAAAAACCCCACAGAGTTGTATTGATCTTGTCGCAATATAAAATATCCCATTTTATAGTTTGTGGATGATGTAGCGGTGACATGAACTTGAAATAAGTTCAGATTACGGTTTATGGGTTCCCTCTAGGGTGTAACCCAGTGGCACATTTCACTTTTTGTATTTCAAATCTAGGAAGCAACTCCATAACTCAAACTGCTAAGCCTGTGTGATGATCCTTACCATTTTCTGGAGCTTTTATATTTTCTCCGAGGGAATTGCACATTTCAATTCTCTAAGGTTGTGATACTTGTATGGAAAATAGCCATAGAGAGTTAATAGTTTATGTTAACATTAATGTTGCTGGTTTTATATTTAAGTGTAAGTGTAAGTACTGGTTTCCATACTAATGTTTAGAAAGTTTGTTCCAACTTTATGTGATCCAAAGGTTTCATGTTATTAATATAGTGAGAATGGTTGGAAGATATCCCCAAACTACTAAGAACTAAAAACCTTGTCATTAAAATGACAGTGATGAAGATGAGAATTTAGAATTGTTGTGAAATATATGTCTATCATGAGGGGTCCAAATAGGGGGAAGAAGATTTGTTGAAGAGAAATTAATGGTGTCAGCGCTATTAAAGATTGTGTGATGTTGGATGGGAAAGGGGAATATGGATAGGGAAAGGGTAATTAGGATGCTAGAGACTAGGTGTTGATGGGTAGAATCTATGATCATCTCTATTTAACGCATAGCAGGATGGTAAGTGGTAACACCTTTTGGATCTTCATGTGGTTTTTGTTATTGCATTCCAGGTTAATCTAGATGAGACATGAAGGAATGATGTAGACACTACTGACCCCTTCTTGTCCTCATCATGGCAAAAATGTAAAAGTTCAGCCCTCCCCCATTCTCATCTAGCTCCCAAATACTTCACTCCCAGCTTTCTTTGCAACAGCATAAGAGTCGCATATAATATGCCTTAACACTTCTTAACAATCTGATTTGTCCTTCTTAAAAAAACATCTCCTAGAATTCACAATTTAAATCAGATGCTTTATAAGTACTTAGAATGAAATCTGTAAATTATTCACACAGACCTTCAAAGAAAATATATAAAGTACAAAACAGTTCAAAAAGGTCTGACATGATTGACAGTAGATCATCACAGAACTTTAGCTGGAGAATTGTCACACACTTGCTTTAAATGTGTTTTCTGTTTGCTTTGGGTTTGTTCACTAAACTCATCAAGGATACCTGTGAATGAAACCAATGTCTTGGATAAATGAACACATTTGTCTGCAAGTATTGAATCAATATTGCAACTATGGATGGAAGGAAAAGTTACACAAAGTGGTGAGAGACTGAGAAAGATTGGATTGTTCAAGGTCATTGTACATTGATACATATACTCACTCTTGACTACCATTCATTCATATTGTTTAAGGAACAGTAGACTGATTTGAAATATGAAAGAGACATGCAATGTGATATTTGAAATAATTTTATTTGAATGATAGAATGGAATGATTTTACATCATTAATTTTTCCTAATGAATACCTGTACATTTTTAAAGATAAATGACAGTTAACACAATTATCTTTGAAAAAATATATTACAAAAATGAAAGAATATACAAGAAAGCACTGTTTCAGTTTGTTTTCCTCTTATATTTATTCATTGCATTCATGGGTAACAGATACAATGATTAACTAATTGAAATTTCTTTTTACAGAAAAGTAGAATCTTGTGTTGTCAGCAATGAGGTGTATGTGTATGTAGATTGAATAGGATGGAATCACAGCATTGAGGTTGTGTGAGAAGGAAATGAATATGAGGCCTGGGCTATCTAATGATGATGGATATAGATGAAAGACAGATACTTGTCTATGAATTTACTCTTACATACTCAGATCCCACAAACCCCATTCACACATAAGAATATGGCACAGTATACAGAAACAATGCCAGAAGTTATTGCATTAATCATACTTTGCACTAAATGTCATGTCATGAAAAGTGAAATTTCTAAATTATTTGTAATTTAGATTCAGAAATATCTATTATGAGTCATTTTGTGTAAATTGAGATTCATTTTGAAATGTGTGTATAGTCATTTATTTTTTGTAAATAATTCTAATTTTTTACGTAAATCTGATTTTTAGTGACGAATCACGATTTTGAACCAAGAGTGACTTTGACGGTATGCATAAACATACATTGATGATATTAAGCACACAAAGTTACCCTGGTGTAAAAGTTCTTCTGATGTTGATAGATTGGGTATGACATGGATGACGGTATGCAACTTGAGGGTGATACATTTGGCATGAATAGAATTCAATTCTAATTAGTAAGGAGTGATATTAGCCTAACCAGCTAGTGTACATTTTTTTACATTATTTCCTATTGATTAGGTCACAGTAAATACACCCCCCCCCTTATTTTTATCTTTAATGTCATATCATAGTATAAATGAAACATCTATTACTTTTATTTATTATTAGAAATGTTTGCGTAGCGAATTCTTTAGGATGTTAGGCTTGTAACAATGAATGTTTCAGCAGTGTTGCATTCATGTATACAATTGTACAAATAGTGGATATCACACAAGCTAGTTCATATCCTACCATATCGAATGAGGCAGTCACACCTACAGTCTGATCTCATCCTCTCATAAAACTGAATTATCGTCAATTCAAACTATTGGCCATAAATTGGTGTTTTGTTTAATAAATCACTTTGTTCAATTGATATCAAGAAAAATAATCTTCAAACATCAGAATTAAGATGGAATAAGACAGTAATAATTACAACTTTGTTGGAGCGGTTTCATGGTGGGATCAGCCTGGAGGTCTGAATACCCCATCACCAAAGAGCAGAAACATTATGCAATGGAAACACCGAGTAGACTTCTTCACACAGATGATTATACATTTATTTTTCCAAATAGAATTTTTCCCCCATACATAGAGCTATGATTTCATATTGAAATCATTTATTTTTTAAAATCTATGTTAAAGAAGTTTTCTGTACAACCTAAAGTCATAATAGTTGATCTATAATCTAATCTGACAATCGGAATGAAGGGAAAATATGAGTTCCTTTCAAGAACATAAATCTTGGCATGCATGCATCCAACATCAACTCCAATATCTTGAAACTTACCAACAAATATTTGCAGAATTTGAGATATAATAGCTTTATTTTCTATCATAGCTTCAGGCTATAAACAAATATCAAATTTCCTTGTGTTAGCAGCGGCAAAGATTACCTTTACCAAAAAAAAAAACAGTTTAGAAAATATATTATTTTGCAAATGAGAAACGTGCCTAAAACCTCCAAGTACAAAGTCAGGAATTGATTTGCTAACACGTTGGTTCACATATTAATTGTATTTTCAGTTCTTAGAATACCATGGAAAATTACTGCAGAGACTGGATGTCCCAAATATGAAGTATCAAATCTATTTGATTGCATTCACAAAAACTACTAATACTTATATACTGGAATGTTTATAAATGTACATAATCAGAAATAAACATCCTTTTATATCCATGATATTTCACAAGCTTGGCTTCATTTTCATTGAAATAGAAAGAAACTTTCAGAATAGAAAGTGCAGGATATTTGCACATACACTGTCACCGCCAAACTTGGCTACCTGTGTATTCAAGCCGGATGCATGAAAATCATTAGAGATTTTAATCTCCCCAATGTTCCAATTTTTCGACACCTACATTATTCATGTGATGAGAAGTGATTCTATTTTTTGGCACAGTCACAACATTTAAACAAACACATTATTGTAAAGTGTTACAACAGTTTGAATGCATGTGCAAGAAAAAACTATATATTCTTTGATTCTGAAATCAAGATTATATGTATATATCATTATCACAATATTTCTTGCATAAAAAAAAGTAGATTTAAAAATGTGGAGCATGCACTAATTTCTTTCAATGTTTTACAATGAAGTAATTATTATTCTATTCAGTGGAAACATTGTAAGGAAGGAAATAAATATATAATATCGTAAAGGCCTACTAGATAAGTGATAAAAATTGTTAAATTTTGCTATATTCTTCACTAATTTTTCAGTTTTTTATCATTAATGCTTAATGATTTAATAACACTGAGGGTTGGATTGCCCAGAATAGCCATGAAAACTTTTAATGGAGGTGGTAGTGTTAATGGTGGGTTGGGAAAGATATTTTTAACCTGACATTTGGTTTTATTGCAATGTGATGATTGAGGGTGGACCGCTCCAACACCCACACCATAATAATCCTATCAATATACCATTTCACATTTACTCTTTATGCCCTCAATCACATTTATCATTTACTGCAACAGATTGAGGACTAATCTACTTAAACTGTATGCTTAATTCTTGGTGCAAAACAATTTGTGTAATCTGACCTGAATTTCTAACGTCAAACAATAAAACACTGACAATTCACTTCGGTTTTTTTTCAATATCTATTCATAATTTCATAATTTAGGTGTTATTATTCACTTACTCATGTTACATAAGATATCTAAGGCCCGAATTATCATAAATCATGGTTCAATTAACTTGAAATAAAAGCTGATAAGGATTTACAAGGAGAGATTTAAACAAAATTCGATCTGAATACAAACACATGACACACAGTTTTTTATATCAAGCGATGAACTCCTACTCAAAAAAACTTTTCATCCTGCCAGTAATGAAAAAAGCTGTGATTTCATGGTCATGAAACTATTCAGATCATTTTGATAATATAAGATGTTTATGGTACCAAGAGAAATAAGTTGCTACAAATTCATCATCACAATCATATAAATTCTCTAGATTTGGTCAAGCAAATCTAGAGATGTCACGATGATGCCAATATTGACGTCATCAAATGACGTAGACGATATCTTTCTCCCAACTTTTGTCAATAGATTGATATGAGCAATAATTCTTCTACATGAGATATTTTGGGTGGGTTAACACTTCAACACATCAATTTTACATTAAGGCTAATAGCATTACAACAAGGTTAACATTTTTTAATTATTATAAAATAAGGTAATTGGTACCAATCAAGGACCATGTACGCTAAATGACCAATGCTACTGCATGTAAGAGTAATGTGTGCAATCATCTCCTTTATTATTTGTGAAAATATCCTGTAAACAATTTTAGGTCAAAATGAATAGTCAAAATGAAAATGTATTGTCCTATTTGCATATTATAAATGTAATATATCTGACATTTGGTATAGACCAATAGGCTGTTTTACTAACAGATGCAAATTTTATGCATACCTCTAACACAAAGGTTGCTTTTGACAACCCTAAAGCTTGCCCAACGCTTGTCCAACATAGCAACAAGTAATGTATGCAATCTATTGTAGTCTTATTGTTATCAACCGGTTTATGGAATAACATGTAACTACGTTTGTTGACAAGAAACATACATAAACTTGAATATATAAGTAAACCCGCCTATTGGTTTAATTTAATAATTAAACAGCACAACACACTCTTTAACCAACGTCAAAGTTTGTGTCAAGCACTCCTTTATTAGTGCATGACAACTACAGTTTATACACTGATGAGGACTTTACAAGAGGGTAATGCCACCCTCTAAGTTACCTATATGTACATTGCCTGGCGAAAATCATCCAGCGGATGGGGAGTCGCCAAAAATTAACGACCAACCAACCAACCGGTCATTGGGGTAACATGCTTTTTATATAAGAATTCACATTTAGGCAATTCTCGACAATATCAAACAAAATAAGCAACTTGAAGGAAGGTGGATTGAAAGTCATTTCCAAGAGAAAGGTATTATCACTACCACAATGTCCTGCTTACAAATAAATGCAACACACTGTTAATGAATCATCACTTTATCTAATAATCTACACGCTCAGTCAGGTGCAAAGTACTTTACAATGAGGATGTAGTTATCACAACTTTCCCCTGATCATCCACTTTATAACAGGATAATGTTATTGATTTGATTCCTCCTGGGATTTGAGGAGTAGGATATAACATTGGTATTACAATGAATAGCTAAGTTGGGTATGTACAAACTGTGTACATTCTCAAAAAATTGAAGAAAAAATCACAGTGCAACCCCTGCATATTGAAAAAAAATCTAACTTTAAGCAATTTATAGTAATTTAAATAAAATTGAGTAATATGAAATTATTTGTTTAATCTGAAATATATTTCATATTGTCATATTTCAATTTCAAAGCTCATATCAGAATGTATTAAAAGCAATGAGGTAGATCTCCTGTGTAAAATGCCATAGTCATAATCTACCATTTCTTTTTAAAATTAATGTACATTTGTGGAATTAAAGTGCATTTTTAAATCTCCATTCAAAGAATTCATGAAGGATATTGAAGTTAAGCAGTTTAGTCTGCTTTGATAGTATCCATTGGTCCTTGGTTGTTGCATATTAATTGACAATGGGGACAATGTCTGCTATGACAGGAAACAAAACTTGACATTTTCCATCGGACTTCAACAAATCTGATTGGAAACATGTGAAATTGTCTTCCCGAATGACCAGTGTAATTTTCATTGTGACATTTGATCACTCATAAAGGAAACAGACTAAGATGGATGATTAAGTTACAAAATGGCTTAATGTAAATCTTATGAAGATAGCATAGACAGTCAGAGATTGAGTAATCTTCCTGTGTTGTTTTACTGCCACTTGATGCAAGGAAACGGCCTTGTTCCTAAAGAAAAAAGCAGCCTCATCAAAAAATGAATGAAATATTTTGCATTTCTGATCAAGGGATTTTCGGTCGTTGTTTTTTTTCAATTACATTTGAAATTGTTTATGAAATAAAAAAAAAAATGAATAACATGTTCATAGTTTTCAACCAAGTTTTTAAGATGATATAAATTTTCCAATTTTGTCATTTATTGATAATTTGAAGGAAAACATGAGTAAGTCTATCATAATAATTGAACTCTAATACAACTAATGACTGTTTTGAAAGAGACCTCCAATGAGATCAAACACTAATGCAGTTGAGATTTTTTTTCATTTGGGGAAAGAAATTACCATTTTCACTTGAGTATTCATCTTAATATTCTCCTTTCTTAGGCCTTTTTATATACATATTTCTAAATTTCATGCTGTTGATTACACCTTATTATTGTAATTTGCTATCATAATGACGGTTTATTTCTTTCTTGTTACCTTACAGTAATCCGTGCGAGAGTAACAACCAAAGAGTTGATCTATCCAGAGCCTCAACCTGAACCTATGGCAGAGTCATCGTCATTTAGTGAAGTCTCGTTCTCAGACTCTGATTGGGGTCTAGATAATAATGAAGATCCTATTCTAGATTCAGATGAAGGATTGCTTGCTGCTTCGCTCAATCTTGCTGCTATGCCAAGAATGCCTCAGGTAAGCAAAACACCTTCACTAGCTGATTCCAAAACAGTAGAAATGTATGAAGCTTTTTCAAAAGAACTTTTGGTTTTAAATAGATCAATTAGGTAAAATGGTAATTGTTACTGCCTTCTTAGCTTCAAGTAGAAATTATAATATATAATAATAATAATAGTACAATTCTTATATAGCGCAACATACCTTTGAAAAAGGTCCCAGTGCGCTTATAAATTGTGTTGTTGTCTACAACACCTTCATGCTTGTTGCTCTTTTTGTACTACCTTACAGTCTTTCATTTTTATTCTGATTGGTAAAAGTTGTCTTCAGATGAATAATCAATAGTGTTCGTTGTCCTATGATGGTGAAAAATAATATATTTAAGCATATATTATATCAAAGTGTCAAATAAGAATCTTATTGGAAAATATCTTTATCAATTAATAAGTATCAAAATGAAATTAGGTATATTTATCGCATACTCTGAATTTTCAGAAAAAATATTGATTCACACATTCTAATCCATACTTTTTGCAGGTGCGAGTTCCTGTTGGTCTTCAGGTGCCCACATACATGGAAGAGAACCGTCCTATCAAACTGGAATACACAGTTAAAGTTGAGAAGATTTATAAAGGAGATGATCTCTTGATGCCAAAGTCCCTTGCTAAGATTGCTACAGCAGCTATTGATGCAGCATGTGGTGTGACAGACTTGCATGTGGGAGAGGTTTATATCCTGGCAGGTAGGTTTTATCATCATTATGTGTAATAATTCAGTAAAACCATCTAACCTATTCCTAACACTCAATTTACTTCTATTATAAAGCTTTACAGGTATACATTTGTAAACGATCAGGATGAAGAAACTGATGTGAAATGATCTGATGTATCAAAAAATTACTTGACACGCATAAAACAAATTTGTACTGAATTGAGAGATGATTCTTGTACACATGAACAACTCATACTCATATTTTTTATTGAAAAACATCATTATGATGAAAGTTTACTACAGGTCACACAAAAAATTGGTATATACCTTTAAATTTATTCAAATTGATTTACTTGCTGAAAGTCTACAAAAAAGTACAAGCAATTATTAATGTTTTAAAACGTTTTCAACTTACAAATTATTACGTCACTTCATAATAATTTTGAAAAAATTAACCACATTTAAAATAGAAGTATAAGTAGCCTACTTGTGATTATCCTTTAATCATGCTTAAAGGCATTCATTTAATGTTCATCTTATGACTTCATTACCCTATTCAACTTCTTGACTAGTCATTAGCCTTTAATATAATAAGATAATGTTGGTGTCTTCATAGTATAAATTTGCAATGCTTCTGCATGTGCAAATAAGCAATGGAAATGAGCTCACATCTTCATAACATTACACTTTTTTTAATCTCCACCCCTATCTGATCTTTTCAAATTTGTTGATCACTCTGCTCATATTGATAAGCAAATTATTATGGACCTTATTGCGACCTGTCAGCAAACAAACATAATTTTTTTAGCGAGGGATATTTCTATTTCAGCGCCGTTTAATAGCATATTTTATTGACATGCTTTGTGAGCAATATGGATTTGAATCTAGAATTTCTGTTTTTAATGATCAGCTATGATTTACAATTTAAGTAATGCAAAATTTTGAAGTTTAATTCAAGTTGTTAAATAAATGGTGATATCTTTAAATGCTACAAATATCTATCAAAATGATGAGTACCAGCAAACTCCCACTAACTTTACTTAAAAGTAGCTTCACTCATCAAATTATGAATTAACAATTTATGGGCCTCACCTCAAGCTAAATCGCATGCATAGAGAGATCATTGACACTTATTCTAACAACACCTTATGCTTTTAAACCCTGGACTAAATATAAACCGGAAAAAGTGGGGTAAGAATTCTATTGTGCCTTGTGATTGGATTGCTTTACCCGCTGGCAGGTAGCTACTACGCAGTCCAGCTAGCCAGCCTGGTTGGATGGTGAGGGTTTGGCAGAGAGCCTGTGGGTGCTTGGGTGATGGTGATTGGGAGTCCAGACCAGTTAGCTTCCAGATGATGGATGGGAGCTCTTACATGGTGCAGCCCTGACATTTAAAACCAGTTGAGCAAGACCAACTTTCTAAGGTGTAACTAATCAAATGTATAAAAGCACAGGGTAGATAGGAGATGGGGAGGGGTTTGAATAAAGGGTTATTGTGGGGGAAAATATTGGGGGTGGGTATTGGTTAGATTATGAGCCATGGTTCGTTGGAAAATTAATGTCACTTGGACCCTGTGAGTAGAGCAGATTTATCTGGGAAGGGGGCACTGCTCTGGGGAAAAGACATTGATGAGCAAAGGGGGCATTATATGGATGGTGCAATGGTGCATGCTGGGGAAAAAGAGAAAGTTGCATTACATGGGATGAGGGTTTACAGTGGGAAATACAGAGGTTATGAGTGAAAATGGGATATAAGACTGTGGATAATGCTAATAGCGTGTTAAATAACAAAAAACTTTATTTTGATGTGATCTGGAGTTTTATGTCATTATCTAATACTATCAATATTCCTAAAACACTGGGGTGACTGAAAATTAACAAAATATGCATTAGAATAACAGTAAAACATCATTATATAAGGTAAATAGTAATATTTCTTCTTCACAACATTGTGTTAACGGCCTTTAATCTGGCGCTAATTAAGTACCGCACCACATGTAGAAGGTAGTTAGATGCGCGTGGCTGAGGGGCACATACCAGTACAGTCAAGCCGTATGCATTTCTGAAATGTAAATATGGCATTTGCAGATGCTGATGGTGTTAAGGTCTGAAAGTGCATGAACCCTGATTACCTCACTATTTATCCAATCTCGACTTCATCCCTTTCCTTTGCTCTCTTTTAAATGATTTTTATAATCATATTCTTACTTGTGCACTAAATGATGTTTAATTAGTGTGAGATTGGTTCTAAATTGCTGATAGAGAGTAAGTGTATAAATCAGGTTAGGTTAGTGAGCAAATTTCGATTGATTTACCAAAATGTTTTCAAAACAAATGGACATTTTTTTATATTGTAATGTGTTTGCTAAAACCCAAACCTCAAAATTAGGTAATATCATAATCATCAAGTGCAATATATTTATTCTGAAATATTGTTTTGGTTTATCATTGTCTCCTAAAGACAAAAAGTGGCATGAAAAAATACAAGGCTAAGACTGTACAGCACGTTGGAAAGTTTTTCTACTTTACTAATTCATGGTCCTTCCTTTCAAATCCATCAACTGACCAATAAGATTCTTTACCCCTCATCTCCCTCATCCATCATCTTCCCATCATCCTCAGCGTACTACTTTGGCGGAATGGTCAGAGAAGCATAAACCATTCCACCATTTGACCTTCCTTGCTACTGATTCGTCCCAGAATGTCGTGGAAAACAAGTTTATTCTTTGAATAGCAGCAACATATTTCTGCTTTCTAATTTATGGGGTATTAGATACAATATTCAGTAGCAAGTGTAGATTTCTATTCATTAAACTGAGTTTTTAACTAATATAAATAAGTGAATGTGTAAACTGAATTTTAAACTAATACGTGACATAAATAAGTGCAATGTGCAGAAATATATGATTATCAGTTATTGGGACACTTTATAAACTACATCCATTCAATATAGGGGACAAAATATTGCCTTTTCCAGATAAAGAACATCACTTTCTAGGACCTCCAGACCTGGACATTGGCTAGACAGGATAGGATTTTATCAGTCGTTTTGCTAAGAAAGCATGTGGAGAAGAGGGAGATTGGGTTGAATACATCATTAAATGAAAAACTTCCCTTTTACCTATGAAATAGGCAATGACCGATGAGGTAGTGATGAAGACCTTCAGGGGTAATGGAAAGGTAAATGGCGAATTCTGACAGCAACACTTAAAAAAATTTGAGCTAGCAGACGCAATACTTATTTTTCTAATAATGAATATCTTTGATATATATTCAAGCTGCTCAAATAAAGTAAAAGAAAAATTATTTCAAAGATAGAACATTTGAAATGAAAAAGACCCAAAACATTAGCGATAGCATTTGATGATCCTGTAATAATTAATGAAGTTCATACATGATTGATGATATACACGGAAATATTTTAAGCAATTATTTTTAATAGATGATGTTAATTACTATTACTGCAATTCATATCTCATGTTACAATACAACAACCTCTTAATCCGATAATATCCTTTAAGGTAAGATAATGCATCGTAAAACACAAAGTAATACCGAAATACAGCGAATTCGTTAACCAGCTGTCCTTCCTAATCGCAATGTCTCATAAATTTCCTATCTCACGGTGTCACCTTTACTTGATATTAAACCAATGACTGATAAATCAAGAATGTTTCCAACCAACAAGTATCAGTAAAGGAACATATGAGACTTTAACTAATGACATTGTTGACCTGTGCATATTACAGATTAAAAGAAGGACAAAGATCAAATTCAAAACTTTGACAGTAAACTTGACATAACATATTTCATATCTGGATAAGATGTCTGTAAAATTCATGTGCTAATGCCTATGACTTTTGAAATAAAATGTAACAGATTTTAAAAAAGTGAAACGGGCAGAGTATTGATACAATCATAACTCCCTGTGTTCCACGAAGTCCCACTGCCATGTTCCTGACCTATTTACTTCTCCTTTAATAATTTTTCATCTTTTCAGTTTCTGTCAATGAACTTACATCTGCATGTTTTCTCTTTTACTCTATGTGCTCTTTGGATGCATAGTCTCTTCAACTTTTCTCCGCCAGTCTCCCCTCATTTTCACCCATTTTAACTTATTCTTAATTCATTTTTAAAGGTGTTTCACTACTCTATAGAGACCTTGACAGTTTTGAAAGGTTTATTATTTTTTTTTTTTACATCTTAATGATTTAAAAATAAAACTTTCAAGGTAGGAAAGTGTATGATTATGTGAGTGTGCATGTGAATTTACCATTTAATTTTGCATTTAGTACAGAAAATTAAGTTTAGCTTTCCCATACATCCCTTCTTTACACCCTCTCTTTCTACCCCCCCCCCCCCCCCCCCCCCCCCTTTCCCCTCTCTGCACTGTGAACACTACCTGGCAGGGAGATGGATGGTCATTTCATCATCCTGGCCAGCTGTTCATGATTGTATCATATTCATATCATAAACAGATGGTTATCCCTCTCAAAAGATGTCATTCCATAGAGAGCTTGTCTCACAGTCCCTGCCACTCACTCATTCTGACAGTCAGTGATAGAGCTTCAAGAAGATGATAAGGGTAGAATCTTGAATGGAATGCTCGTCAGGTGTACTGCCCTCATTTGAAAAGATAAAATATTTTCAAAATCAAGATACCTACTTAAAAACAGAGCAGAATAAATTTGAAAGGATAAGGTTTGAATACAGCTCTACCATCTCCTCGGTCTAGTGTTCTAAGCTTGAGTTGCAGTCAGTTTTAATGCAGATAATTAGGCCAAGGTCATAACTTATACCTACCATTACCATTCCATTGATGGGTAGAAAACAAGCCAAAGGATCAAGCTTATCTTACTAAGTGTTTCCTTTAATTTAAAAAACCAAAAGGTTCTTTGCCTCTTTCATAGCACTTACCGGGAAAAATATATTCAAATGAAGGGGATGTAAAACATAATTCTTCTCAATGTCTCAAAGCATGATTTTCTAATTATCTCACACCATTTTTGAAAACTTCATGAACACATTTCAGCAGATCTCAGATCAATCTTTTTTGGCACTCAACTGAGATCATTGAGATTACTTTTCATGGAATTTAATTGGCAACTCTTTGCATTGTGCTTGACAACTGATGACTTTCAGGAAATGCCAACTATGTTATTTGTTGGATATAATTATAAGCTCCATTTTCCTTTAATAGTTAGGGCGTCAACCGATCGGCATACCTGGCGGTAGAGCGCAACTTACGTCACGCAAAAGGGGTCGCACTTAAGGCACAGAGCCAGAAAACTACTGCTCCATCTATAACCTAAAAATAATAAGGCTCAAAATGTCAGCTGGGCTGCTCAAGTCTATCCTAAACACAAGAGAAATTTCAGAATGGATAGGATGCAAGGATTGAGTGAAAACAGAAACATCATTAGAGCTAGCTTGGGGCAATCGATGGGAGAGATATCAGGGGAACATTTAGAGAATATGATCTCCATCACTTTGTTTCACAATTATCCTAAGGGAGCATTGACAATGGCTTAACATACTAAAACAATATATTTTTCTCTCATTGTTACACAGTCAGTACACCATGACTATACAGACTTGTATTCACTCTTGTTCACTCCATTTACCCTCATGTCAATTACTAAATAACAAATTTGTAATTTTCATTTTGCATATTGGCGATACAAGTCCAATATCCAAAGAAAAATCACAATCAATGTAAATGATGTAAAATTAAATTTTTAAAATCCAATAATATCAACTACTTGCTTGGTTGGTTGGTGCATATTGACTATTTACGAGGTTTGGCCTATATTAACAAACATCAATATTTTAATCATAAGCAGGATGAGTGAATGTATTTTTATGGTTCATTGCTATGTTTAACTGTGTAGAAAGATAATCATTATCACTGGAATTTGAACTTAACAGCTCAACAATCATGTGTACTTCTAATATTCAAACTTTTCTATTTTTCTATTTTTCTATTTTTAATGCAGGAACATTCTACAATGCTGAGCTAAGAATTTCATCTTGTAACTGGAAAGAAGGCTACAAGAACATCACAAAGAGACAGAGACAAGGAATCAAACACAACTATAAAATGCAGTGTGGAAAATGCGAGGTAAGTTGGAAACTTTTGAATCTAATTCATAGTTACTTCTATGACTATGAAACAGAAATGTTTAAAAACTTACTTTATTGTAATGACTGTGATTCAATTCATCACTCTTAATGAAATCATCATCATCATCCTCGTTGTCAACATCATCATCATTATCATCATCATCATCATGACAATTACCTTACATTTCTATATTCTAAGAACAGAAGAATAAGAAAAGCAATATGCAGCAAGTTTTACTCAGGCAAGGTTTGGTAGAATAACAAAGTAAAATTTGAAATATACTATTTTCATGATTGTAGACATCATCGTTCTTTTAAAAATCTCTTTTGAAATGCTTGTTACCTACTATACATGATTTTATCCTTTTTTCAATGTGGACTTTTAATATCAGTTTAACAAAACTATACAGACTTAGCCACAAGAGGGAGTAGGTCAATTGATTGTACGATCCTCATTGAGCAGTATGCTTTGTTGTAACCATATGATCTCAATCTGCGAGACTGTGACAAGTTGAAAGCACTTTCAAAAGACATTTCTGATGTCTAGAAGATATACAATAACACAGAATCTTAATAGACTTGTGAGATGACATGACGGATGTCAATCTTAATGATATGCTTATTATATCTGGGGTTTGATCCAGAGGGAAATCTATTCTGAAACCATATCTTCCTTCAAATCACTCATGAAGTCCATTTTTAGGTGATGATGGTTGGGAACAAAATGAAAGATACATATGCTCAATTTCGCAGACCAATAACAGAATATTTGACCTGTTATCTCGTAAATGGGCGTCACACACAGCATTTTTCTTTAGTGGAGTATGAATTCAAGACCTCATACCATCATACCATTATTATTATACCTTTAAAATTCAGATTTTTTGGCAAAAAAAACCCTTCCCTTTTCCCAAAGATTTAATGAAAAAGAGTTAATCTATACAATGCAATTACATATACTCTACTGCGCTTGATATTAGGTACCATATTATTACCCTGGCTTTAACTGTTCGGCCAACCACTCAGGCATTCAAGCATTTCAAGGAATGTATACCTGCACCTGGGTTGAGTGCGGCAAAGCCTGGATGAATTTATTGCAACCCTCTAGTTGAAATGCGACAGTTGGAACCACTTCACCATTTACCTTAACACAATCTTTTGTCTTTTCTGAATATTATTTGAATTGAATTGAATTGAATACAAAAAAATACACGGGTATAATTCTGAGTAAAAAAAGTAAAGACCTTGCATATAAGTGTTCAATAACTCCGGTCAAACCGCCTGATATTTTGCTTATTCATAATGACCTTGTCTCTATCCTATCAATTCTTCATTCATCCCCTACTGATATTTTTCACAGATTATGGTAAGATGGGTTGTCACATCTTAAATTTGCAGCAAGTAACCCAACCGTGCTGAGTGACAAGATAATTAAAATCATTTCTGCAAGATTGACCTGTTAAAGGAAGAAAGTTGAATATTTTTAATTTGAGTAGGTTGTCCAGATTTGGTTCAAAAGAGCATTTTGTCTGATAGTAGACGAAAGATCGTTCTCACAACATATTAATCTGCCCTTGAATGACTAGTAACATGAAAAGAATTTTTGCACGTTTTGAATTCTATTAATAATTTTGATCTTATCGCTGCATAATTTTGTTTTACCCCTTTGCTCAGATCTCTCCCTGCTATGGGCGATACTGTCCAACTGAACCGGTTCCTAACGTCTGCATGTGGGACCTAGCACACTTGAGGGACAACTGTGAAAGTCAGTATGCATACTGCTCCAGAGACGCTAGCGGTCAGTGCTTCTGGAATGGAAAGACAGACATGCGCAGGTGCATCAGAAGACGACTCAAGAGTAGGACAAACAGCCGTGGGTTCATGCCCTGAGATGTCAAGAGAGGGCGTCCTTTATTCATCAAGCCTGATTCTCTTTGATCTGTTGGAGTGACGTGCTCTTCTCTGTACAATGTACATATTATGGACACTCCCTTTGAGGGTTTCGGTGTTACACCAATCAAGAGTTCTTAAATTACATATTTTCTTTACTGAAAATCCACAACAAGCATTAAAAATCTTTACCTAAATAGAAAAGCTGAGGATCTTCATTAAGAATATAAAAACATAGATTATTCTCTCATTGGTGTTGAATATCTATGAGCATACTTGTTGATAATTTACAGATTTTTTCTTGTTTAGATCTGATTATGACTGTAAGACCCTGCCACATATAATTGATTTTATATATGAGTGGAGCAATTCCATATCAGGAAAATGAGAATACTGTTTCAAGAAAGTGAAAATCATTCTCTCATTTCTCTCTAAAAAAAGATTTTGTAAAACATATATCTGCAATCCATTAAAACTTTTTTTTTTTAAATATGCCTGATAAAACAATATCAATTTTATTGAGCATTGAGTGCCCCAAATTAGCTTATTCTTTGATTCATTTTTTAAATGAAAATCATGTATCTGTGACCTTAAATCTATATCTTTCCCATAATTTGCATACGATCAATCAACAACTGATATGAAAATGTTTTACAACCACCACAATAATCTACCAATAGGTTGTGACCTATATGACGCCCCCCCCAAAAAAAAAAAAAAATTAAAAATTAAAAAACGTAATTTGATACGATCTATATGGGATATTCTTATTGCATCGCTCAGTGTTTAAAAGAGATGAATATGTAAATGTCAGCAGATTTATTTAGAAATTTCACTCTAATCAAATGTATCTAAATTTCACTTTTAATAGATTTTTAATTGATCAATAAAACTGTCCGGCACAATTTGAATGAATGAATTCAATTCATGTCAAAGAATTGCTTTTAAGATAATGAAAGATTAAATTCAGTGAGATGAAGAGAACTGTTTAGGCTGAATTTGATGAATGAACTATGACTGGATGTTTTAATAAAGGTACTGTATATTTGTGTAAAGGTATTACTAGATTTTAATGTATAGATTTAATCAGTGATTATTGTTTAAAATTGTACAGATTTACTTTCATTCATTCATTCATTCATTCATGTACACATTTAAGAAGTTTGCACAAGTATCATGAAAATGGAGCAGCATTAAATGTTTTGAAGAGTTATGCTTGAGTTCAGAATTGGCATAATTCTAAGATTTCCACAATGCAAAAGTTAATCAATCAATGAATTTTGTACACTGTGATATTTTCTTAATCTACTGAATCTGAATCTGAATCTTGGATTGGCAGTTAACATGAATATAAATACTGTTCAAGTTTTAAAACACCATTTTGGTAAATTATGAAGTGAAGGGTAATCATTGTGAATTCAAAACATTGCCAGATTACATGGCTATTTCAATAAACAAGTTTAATCTCAACTTGCACAAAACAATAGCAATCAATTACCAAAGGCAAACATTTCTGCAACTTTCTGCAACTGCATTAAACTATTAATATTGATACTATATTTATGAGTATAATATATGTAAATATAGTGTATATAAATTATTTCTACCACCTAAAACAAAATAGTATCTGAATGGAATGCATAAATTTAGTTTCAAATGCCAACAGTCAATATTTTCATTTATTTAGACATTGATATCTCAATGATGTCAAGGATTTTGCCAGGCTGATTGATAAAGTGTTTTTCATACAGTATCCATAGTACCCCTGTAAATCAACATCATCAGATCATGACCTGTGTTCAAACATAGGCCTATGCATGCAGAATACATTTTCCTTCAAATAAAGAGGAACAGATTTTAACCAAAACCATGAGACCCATTGAAATGAGCAAACATACAAATTTGATTAACTTCATTATTTTATTATAAATGCAATGTATGAAAATTTTCAGACAATGCTCCAGTCCACTTTTACAAAATCATGTTTCCATCTGTATGAACATTGAAGACTCAACAATTATTCATTGATTTTTATTATTAGGCTTTACAAGTATACATTGAATATCATTAATCCCTATATTTTACTTTTATCCTCCCTATCTACAGTTTCTAGAAGTTTGAATATCCAAAATTTTGAAGATTTAATTGAATTATTTGCAATTTGGAGTGTACCACGGTTACTTGCCTTTTATACAACATAAATTACTAACACTAAATTAATTTTTGAAATGTACCAAAACCAAAATTAGCATAGACTGTTCATTTATATCACAACAGATGGAAAAATCTATGAAACTTATTTAAAAAGATGGTCATATGTCAAAATTATAGCATGAACTATGTCAAAGATTTATGTTTAAGTCTTTAAAAGTATAAGACCTAATTTGGAAAATATTAAGATTCTTTGGGTAAAGAACAACTGAATATGATAAAAGTAAATCTTACTGACTTTTTATATTCAAATCTTTGTAATTTACAGAGTACTTCCATTCCCCCTTTTTTCTGAAACCCTCCTATTTCTGTAAATATTGACAATTGGTCCAGGTATGTTTAATGAATTGTATATATATTAGCATGGATTTTTGTTCATATTTAGCACTTCTTGGTAACTTATAATATTCTCATTTTCATCAAAGTTATAAAATAGTATGGGGCTGTTGCATTCTTTGTAGAAAGCCTAGGTATAAAATTAGATGTTTCAACAGAATACAAGGAAGACTGTTCTATTAAAGAGCTAAACTAGTTCCTCGTTAACACTCCTTGAAGAGTGAGACTAGGGACCAGTCTTTATGAGTGACTTTGAAATCTTTCAAGAGTGAATCTTAACTTCTTATATTGTCTTCACTCAAAATAGTGAACTCTAGCTTCGCTCTTCATGTAGTTTGATTGGAGACAGGTTTAGCTGAATCAAACTAATCAAAGGCGATTCCATGTACATATTAAAATAAAATATTGTCATATCCTAAGTCATCATCTAGATCAGGTGAATTCACATTATGTTAAACTTGTACCTGTTATATAATATACAATTGTATATTATGTTAGAAGTAATATCCTTAACTCTGTTAAACTTCATAAAAAGGGTGTAAGTCATCTGCATGCATAAGATATTCTGGTGGATCTTGACTATATTGTACAAATATTTTTCTAAATACCTACCTCTTCTTAGCCTAAACAATATCATTTCTGTTAAAGACAGGCCTCAACATACCCGAAACTGTATGTGCTATTTTTTCCTTAACTTTCTTTTACTTTATCTGTTTCTAGTTCTTCCACTAGTAATATCAGCTCAGTCATACTTTTTTTTTGGGGGGGGGGGATTAATTCATGAGATCAGTTACTTGGAACAGAAATTCAATGCTTTGTTCCAAATAAATTCACTGAGTAAATTCATTTTAAAAAAGAACACGTAAGTTGAAAACATTCATGATTTTATTTCTTATAACATTCACATGGTGTGGAAATAGCTATATAAATGAAAAGATAATTCTACATTATTTTGTTTATAAATTTGGGTTTAGATTTCATTACTGGTAACTCTCACTAGCGAAGGTATTGCACAAAGTGGAAATCATTGATGTATCTTTTTTGTTGGATTCATTTATTGGGTACCTTGCTTGCTTCAGAATGATCATATTAAAGCAAATGTTCTTTCATAATTCCTTTTGTTGTATATAGCCTCATTTATCAAGCATTAAAGCAGAATTTTCACCAGACATAGATATGCTGTTAGTGACTAAAGATAAACAAGGTGAGTAAACTGTAGCAGTTCGAGCAGAATCTGATAATCCATTAAAAAGTCAAGTATATTCAAAATTTTTATTTACACCTGATAAGCATCCTTGATTTGACACATATGGTAAAATCTTTGATGTCATCATGGAGAACTCACTTTGCACAAAGAATTTCACATTTTGAATGTAATATGACCACATTAATTCTGCGAGCATTCCAGAAAAATGGATTTGATTCCTCATTTGAAATATAATACTAATCAAGTTTTAATGAATTTATGTATAATTTGAATGTCAAAGTTAACAATTCAAGGAATCCAATCAGAGGTGAGAACGAAAACCTTGAAACTTAATAACTTTTGAACCGATTTTGCTTTAATTTTCAAGTTTCTTGGTCTTATTTTCTCTGATATCACATCAGGTTGAAGAGGGAAATGGAAAAAAAAAGTTGTAGTACAGAGTAGTAACATTGTCAAAGGCAATCTTAAAGGGGAAATCCAGACAATACTTCTTGAAATATATTATGCAGCTTAAAAATCAAAGATTTTCAGACCAGTTTATTTCTGATTTTCATACCCTCATTTTGTAGTGGCTCTTTTTTTTTACTGTAAACTGTTCTTGCATTGCCAAAGTCCAAATATCACAAATGTGGTCATGGCTGTGCAATACCGTCTGCAAGGGCCATTATGAGCAAGAAGTTCTGCAACTCTGACATCATAAGAATGGGATGCTGATTGCATTATGAGTGAAACTGGCTTATATGAGTACTTTTTGTTATGTGCATTTGTAAGTGATTGCTCAGCTTACTTGGGTTGTACAGGGTAAAGTAAAACATTTTTTAAAGCTAGATGTTTGCACTATGATATATTCAGCTTGAATTATTGCCTGAACTTCCCCTTTTATGATTGTGACTTTTTGTAATAGACAGCTGTGGGTCTATTTAAAAATGGGACTAAAATACAAAAAGAAGTAAAAACAAAATGTGTATTTCCATGGCCTATGTTGGATTAATACAAACTTTTGTTTGCTAAACATCAGACATATATTAGATGTATAATGCTTTGGTATACTGGAGCTTAAAAGGAGCTAAGCCACTAAATTGTAAAGTAAGTGGATAAGAGAGTGAGATCTCACAGCTGGAGATAAGTCTGTTTATTCAATAGGTTTACACATGAAGGCTAATGAGTTCATATCTTTACACAAAGAAATAGATACTGTAGATTGAGATGAAGGACAGAAGAGGAGTTAGCAAAAGAGAATGAGGGAGAGGAAGAAAAGAGGGATCAGACAACAGCAAGAATTGGAATCGATCAAGAAAAGAGGAGAGAGAGAGATAAAGAGAGAGGGAGACGGGGAGTGTGTATGTTTGTGTGTGTGTTTGTTTATGCTGTAGTATGAGGAACACAGCCTAAAAATTGCTATATAGCCATTGACATATCTTAAATCAAGGACCGTCCTGGAATAGGATGGAAATATAGCACCATGCTATAAAAATTTATTGACAAAAAGATTGGGATACATCTTTGGTTGGATGATAATTTTTCAAATTAAATATCCATGGTTGATAAGTCTGAGTTTCCCTTCAAAAAGTCAGGGTTGTATTCCCATTTTAAATCGTATAAAACTGGTATGGATACTAACGCATTTACATAAAATATATCTTCAATATACACCAATATTTCTATAGTGCAAATTGTTGAAAAGCTATGTTTAAATTATATCAATCAATCCTCTATAATTTCAATTAATCAATAATACACAAGTAATTTTAAAAGTACATATTATCCTACGGTGAATTTTGGTATGAGGCTCTATCTCAATCTCCTTCTTCCCCTGATCTCATGGCCTTCAATTAATGTAATTCAATCATACATTATAATTTTGTTTATATTACGCTTGTGTCTAAACCAGTATCCACCAATACTAATTACACTTAAATGAGTACATAATATAATTATAAAGCCTTGTTGATCACAGAACAGAAACTGTTATGCACCTGCTGCCATAGCACTATGGTTATGTATCTTCCTCAAAACATTTTGTGGTTTTATCTTCTATTTTATCTCTCTTTATGAGGGGTCTATGTGGACACAAAGCTGTAAAGAAAGATAGGGGGTCTATTTAAGTTGAGTAGGCATGAGTGCGTGAGTAAACAAAGACTTGTGCCAGGTGCCATAGGCGCGTGCCCTAGAGCCCATTAAAACTCTACTAAATATGCATGTGCACTCCTTCATCAATAATTCATAGTGAAGACCAATGGTAGAAGTGAGTATTGGGGTGCATGTGTGCTCCCTCCAACCAGCCTAGCCAAGCGAGACTAGAAGTTCATTGTGCTGGGGGTCTCCTCGCATGCGTGCTCTTTGCTCCCGCAGCCACGCGACTTCTTTTGTTCTCGTCTCTACTTGGGGTGGTAAAGAGAACATACTTTGGAAGCTGGGGTGCTTATTTACTGGGTTTGCTCTTGTGCTTAATAGTTCTCTCTCTCTCTCTCTCCCTCTTGGTCTCTCTGCCTCTTTATCATAACTTGTTGGAAAGGTGCAGTAGTGCAACTTCATGCATTGGCCAGACTTTGTTTGATGTGTATAGCTGTGGTGGAGGAGTTATTCATGCGAGAGCAATCAAAAGGCCCCACGTGCCCTCGCGTGCCGAATTAATTGTCTTGACTGGCTGAGCTCAGCCTAGCATCATCCCTCTGTTCTTTAACTCTTTTGGATTTAGTCTGGCTGGAGAAGGAGACGGAAAACCATTTTGGCTTTCTGGGGCGACAAGCAGTCAGAAACTGAACTCCATGGAAATTAAGATTAGGACTCAGAGTGGACTGATAGTATTCAGCAAAGACAAGGTTTAAGAAAAAACATAATCCATATCCATCCAGCCTATTTGTTTCTTAATACATGCTGTGACTATACAAAGAAGTCAATCCAGTGCATTGTTCATACTTTGGCTTTATCCAGCTCCCATTCAGCATCTCCAGCTGAGCCGACAGGATTAAAGATCAACATTTGGGGTTGGTTGTAATACCCCTCCACCTCTCATTCAGTGTGATTGGTAAACATCGAGCAAGAAGGTGTAGCAGAATCTCTTCTCTCATCTCATCTTGAATGAGATACCAGCGAGGTGTAACTTTACTCCTAAGGAATTCCATGCCTGAAGTTTAAGAGTTCAGTTTACACCCATTGAAGAACATTGCCAGATACTTGACAAAGCTGACGTTATTGACGTGATCACCCGTAAACAAGACATTGGAGATGGAGATGCTACGTCAGGCAATGAGAACAAGCATGATGAATATGATGATGTTCATGGTTATACTCCTATCGTGTTTCCTTTTGGAATCTGATTTTGTTGAGGCTTGTACCTGCTTACCTAAACATCCACAGCAGCACTACTGTGACTCTGATTATGGTAAGTTTAACTTTATAAAGTTGTGTTGGTAAATTGAATGAACAAAAGTTATTATCTGTATGCTCTGAAGTGATAATGTTATCTGTATGCTATTTTAGTAAAGATTTTGCCTGTATCATTGATATTTGAAAAGCCAAAGGAAAAATTCAATTCATCCACTTCACATGCATAGCCTACATATGAAAATCATTTGGGGGACTGTATTTTATTGTTCAAAACATTCATTAATTGGCACTGCTTATCATACATCTAGATGTATTCTGTAAATTATTAAGCCTTCAGCAAATCTCAACTTGCAATTATTCTCCAACTGATTTTGCAAATTTTTCTAAATTAGGATTTATCTCTAATGATATTGAAAGAAACATGCAAGAATTATATTCCAATATATTTGACCTTCTTGAAATAGCTTAGAAACCAGTTGATTGGTACATTTTTTTGCAAAGCAAGCAAAATTGTTAATCTAATTACATTTACAGGAAGCACACATAAGAAGGACCAATATACTAATGTAGATTTAGGATGTATTGAATTAGTCATATATCAATATCTTTAATTTGTATCATTCTTGCTACTCAGTTTCACAAACAGAAAACAAAATGCACCTAAAATCAGTCAAGATAGGAAACGATAGGAATAAAAGATCAGTCGACCGACAAATAGAAAAAATATTTTAATTTAAGCATCATCGTCATCATGCTTAGCAATATGATTGAGAAATATTTTTCCAAAATGATGAATGTGCAAATCTAAGAATATACAATATTGCTTTTCAAACTATCCTTGAGCTTTCATATAATGTAACCCTCCCTTTTGGTTAATTCCTTGAAAAAAGGGTTGTAAGTCTTTGTTATTGAAATATAATATTTGCAAGGTCCCACCAATTACCTATTTTCGTAAAGTACATTCAAACTTCTTAGGCTTCAGTTGATGGTCTTACTCACAAAGGTTTCCCTCCCCTCTGAGTCTTTCACATATCCCTCCTATACCAACAGAGAAGTCTTTTGCATTTTCTTCCGATACCAACAGAGGGTGATTAGCTAAAGCCAAGCAGATGGGTAAAGTTGAGTCATTGTGGAAAGAAGAGAAAGAAGTCACAATTACCTAAATGAGGGACGAGAGTCTTACTTGAGGATTAGCCAATAAATTGCCTGGGGCTCAAGCTTGTTGGGAGTGGAAAAATATTGTGGAATATTGTTTGCAAATACAATAGCTCAACTGATTGGCTGCAAAGAATAGTGAATATAGGCTAATTTCTTTACTATGAGTGGCAAGAAATTGTAAGAAATAACTGTACTCCATCTTGTAATTTGACAGTTAAAAAAAAGTTTTATAGAATCATAAACTCTGTTAATAAACCCCTTGTCAGAACATTGATAGATGCAAATAATAAACAAATTTTGATCTCTGATCTCCAATAAATATAATATAAAGAAGTCCTCCCATTTAATCATATTTCCAATTGACCATATAGAAAACATGCAATTAAAATGTATTCTCAAAGTTTTATATTCATTAAAATACAGTTTTTCCTAACCCTTTTCTGAACTTTTCCTTCACTGAGTAAAAACATCATTAACACTTATGCTGTTCTTCGATTTGGGCAATTCTTTTTAATTATCCAGACTCTACAATCTGTCGAATTGGCAATCAATGATTGAAAGCTTAATCATTCCCTCTGGGTATACAATCTATAATTATTTTTAAGCATCTAAAAGCTTTCTTTCATAGAACTGTTACTGTATTTGGAACTCAAAATACTTTCTTTCATCTGAAATTGCCACAAGTTTTGATCAGCACAACAGGCTTTCTTTCAAACACTTTGAAGGTTTCCAATCGCAAAGTTGGAAACTTATTTTCTCTCTATCCAGGGCTTGCTTTTAAGCTACATGTATTTCTTTCTCAGTTATAACGAGTTTCTTTTCAAGCCTTGTACTGCCCTTGGGCTTCAAACTGGTTCAAAGGTCTAAGAAGCAAAAAACAACTTCAAGCTGGTTCAACTTCGTTTTATATCTACAATTTCAATTTCTCCTTTATTCCTTTCTCTTTTTCACTCTCAAATTTTGCCTGTAGGAGTACATGAGTAATCCCAAACTTGCATCTGTTTCTAACTAAAATAATAATGAAAAAAAAGTTGCAGGAGTAACATATCATTTGCAAACACAATAATCGTTAAGATCTAATAAAAACAAAAAATTCCATTAGGGCAAATTAGGGAGTATATGGAGTGGAAAGAATATATCGTTATTCTGTGGTAGTGTTCATTGGTTTTGTGACCTGCATGCGCCTACAACACCAGCCTATTATTGATTCTTTGGGTCCCTTCATCCAGAGCTTAGGAGTCACCAAAGCCAAACAATTGTCGCTTGGGACTGGGCTTTTGTTGGGCTAGCGTGGGGTGGGCGGGCGTCAGGCTGCAGAGAGAGCCTGGCACGCGCCTTACCCAAAGCCAAGATAAATACAATAGCGAACAAACAATGTGTTGAGGAATGAAAGGAGGATTGGGGGCTTAGGATGGAGTAATCTATCTTTCTTTCTCTCCTCTCTATTCTTCTTCTAACTGTGATGTGTAGGGTTCCAAAGCGCTTCATTTTGTTAGAGAACAAGACGCAGATGTTAATTCAGGTCCTATTCTATGGTGGCTTAGAATGTTCTGAAGCACAGCTGGTGGAGTGAAGGCTGATGCAAACAAAACCATTTAGATCATGATCCAAGGTGTGATGTCAAACTGGTTGCCAATTTAAGTGCACAGCATGGTCTTAATTGTGTTCCGCTATCCCATTTTGTTCTTTATAAGACCCAGATGTTTCATCTAGTGGTCTCAACAAGTACTCTTATCTTGTTAACTCTTACAATTTTGTAGGTCTTCATCAAACAATATTAGCATTTGTAAGTAAATAACTTTGGTGTAAAAAATAGTTGAAGGTAGTTAAAATTTCTTATATGGCTTCAAGATGTGTGACTAAATACAATTAAGTTAGACGTATCATCTGTAATCGTATTTAAACCAACTACTTCAATTACGTCTGGCTTTAAGCTTATTTGCAACAAACATTTTGCTCCTAAGTCTCACACAAATCATTCATGGCATGAATTCTAAAAAGTCCCTTCCTTCATAACTTTACAACCACTCTCAGATTTTTTTACCCTTTTAGACTATGAGGGTGGGTTATCTGATGAAGATATAAACTCCTAGTTGCTCCAACTTCAGAAAATCTCATACTGATTGCATTTTCATTAATTTTGCTCTATGTCTCCCCTATTTAAAGTCATCCTGAATAATTTGTGAGGATATAGCGAAATTGAAATTCATGTCTAATACCAGCTTCATTGGTTTAAACAAACATTTAATGACTCTAAGCCACATGGGGGATAACCATGCGCGAGTGTTATGACAGCCTATTGCATTGAGTGCCATCCCAAACAAAGGATGGTAGACAGAACAAAGGTCCTCCTAGAGCCAGCTAAACCGCATCAATAATAGAAAGATGCTTCTCATAGACGAAGCACAAGATAATGAACTCTATTCCTATTGGTCCTCTCTAATATAATATTTTAGAAACTCATATATCAGAAATATCAGCATTGACAAAGGTTAATTACTCCATAATTGGTAGGATGAAAAAGATTTTTTTTAATTGCATCGTGACCATTTCTCCAACTCTGATTATGAGTGTGCAAGAGCAGACCACAGAGATATGAAACAAGTATTCATAATGGGTCCCTTGAAAAACTGAAGAAAATTGATAAAGCTAATTGGAACAGTTTCCACTGCCCTGTTGTTGCTACCATAGCAGTAATTTGAAATAGGTTTTTGATGTTGGTTCTTCTGGTGTCAAACCAAACAAAATGGGAAGCTGTAAGTATGTTGATTGGTTTGTATGATACAGCCGGTGTTTGTACAGCATAGAGATGGGTAAAGATGGATAAGGTGTCTTGGACAAACAAGACTTATTGACAAAACCAGCTCCAGATGGCAAGAGGGTAAATATCATTTTGGAGAGACCAGGAATTGACAAAACCTATGCTAGAATATATCAATATATCAAAGCAGAGTAACCAAAATTAGCATTTGGTTAGCTTGAATTACAGAAAACATTATTTTCGTACTAAATGAACTCTTTATGTGACAGTAACTCAATTTCATGAAATTATTGCGTTAGTTTTGAGAGAAAACAACAAAAGATCGTCTTACTGTACCAGTTTTATCGATTAGAATAGGCCTACATGGTCCCTGTTATGTTGGAATATATTGTACATTGAGCGAAAAAGATAACTAAAACGTATGTGACAGCGTTACATGTGACATCTTGAAATGTTCTACAATAATAGGGAAGAATGTAAAGAAGGATTAATTAACCACATTATAATGAGTAATTACAAAGGGGAAAACAATGATATCAAACGAGATGGAGTTTGTAATTAGAGATTTAGGACTACTATAGGCGTACAGGTCCAGCTGGTATTAAAGGGAATTTCACACTAACAAAGTCTAATTACTAAAAACAAGCTATTAAAAGAACCTTAATAGCTCCTGCATTTAGTCAGACTCTCTTTTGTGTGATCCCCACTAGATCTATCCCATTGAGCTGAACAAACTAAAGGTTTTTGTCACCTCAATGCAAGATAATAGGTAGGTGTGAATTGGTTGGAAGCAAAGTTATCAGTAAGAGCGTCTTAATGCAACAGATGCCTCATAAATAATAGAAGCAATTAAAAAAAGCCCTGTGACTCAACAGGATGCTATCAAACAATAGCATGAAAAGGTTCTTCAAAAGTGAGTGTTAGGTCTTCTAGTAAACAGTTTTGTGCCACCAAAACCAACCACATCCTAGTGAAACAATAGATCAAACGTTGTGAATTGATCTCATGAGACGAACCTGTTCTGAGTCTTAAAGAAAAGCTACACCATACACCAGCTGACAGACCAAGGTGTTAACTAATTGCCACCCCATGTAATTACAACTAGGTAGTATTACAATACTTGATGGCCTAAAGTATGGCAGTGAATCAACAGCTGCATAGTTGCTGTGTAGTTGTTTACCAGGTGAATATTCATGTCAAGTATTCAAATTGAATGTTGAATGCTTTCTCTTTTTACTTCCTCACTAATTAAGCATGACGTTAGCAATATTGAAAAATGGATATATATGTGTCGTTGTTGTTTTGCATTCATGAGGCTATAATATGCATGATAAGATTAAATGTTGATGAATGTGTTAATTGGTGCAATGTGAAGTGTATGAAAACTGCATTCAAAGAAACTTTAATTTAAAAAAAAACTGCTTCCTCTTTCATATGAAGGCCTATTGTGTTCTTTTTTAACATCTAGCAAAACTCTTTGCTTACAGATCAGTCCTCAATGCCAAACATGTATTTCATCATTCAAATGAACACTGTAATTCAAATTTCAATATAAATCTTGGAGCCCCATCACCTTTAACACCTTAATACCCAGATTCAATTGTAATCCCGAACAAAGCCAGGGCAATGGAAGAGAAATATTGTGAGTTATTGAACACATGAGTTTAGAACCATCAATCAAAAGGTCTGAGCGGTTTGCTCTCGATGACCTATCGGTGTTACGTGACGTGACGTATGTACCGCATACCTCAAACACGGTTCCCCTCGAGACACTTGATCTCAAATCCAAGAATGCCATGATAGACTGACCATTCCTTTGAGCTTCATAGCTTGCAATCATTAAACATAGATGCTCACTGATCAGTTGCAATATATACATACAGACATTTAATGATATTTTGACAAGTCACAAGTTTGCAAGGTAATAAGAAATATAATTGCAATCAATTGCTGTCAACGTTTTTATGACAAAACAATTCAATCATTGAAAAAAAAATTACTCATTGATGACTTTTTCACTTAGAAGACCTACAATTTGTGCCAATTATCCCATACTTTTTTTCGTAATAGTTCAGTAAAAATTATATTGAACTGAAATATTCTCCTTAAGACAGTAAGATGCATGTAAAATCTAAGAGTTTGTCATTTTGTGGACCTTCACAATCTCAAGAAAAAATTACTTTGCACATACCATCTAGCTACACTTGACAAAATTAAAACCACGTGTGTGTCTAAATGATTCTACATGAAGATAATGGAACTGTATATTTAAGATTTTCAATGATCATCACAAATGATACAAATGAATGTCACAAGGAAATGTTTGCGTAGAAGTCTTTTGAATCAAGAGATCATTCATCAGTCTGAATGACCTGCGGCATTGTTGCTATCTCTTACATTCTTCTAATACTTTACCCACAATTCATTTCTCCCATGACATCAACAATGCTCTTGACCGCTACGACCTTTAACCCAGCGTGCCATTTCCTAGTTTATCTTATCTACTTGGTGTTAGATTTCTGTTGGGATCAATATTGTGACATAATGTTTTACACATGAATGGGAAAGACATCAACTGAATTGGTGAAGAAGAGGTTTTACTTTACTAATATTACAAATTATACCTCATCCCCCTCGAATAAGTCAATTAAAATCTTGATTGACAAGTCTGTCCTTTCCGGGGTTTTTTTAAGTGTTCTAAACTGGAGACCATATTTTTTTCTTCTGAACTAGCGAAAACAGAATTCATGAGTGATCTATGCTTAGAGCAATTGAGATATAACGAGATAATTTTTAAAAGAGTTGTATTCCATACAAAAGAATATAGACACCAGACAGGATATGTTCCAGTGAGTGAGATTCAATGCCAAACACTTCCACCATGATACATCAATGAATATGATTCATATTGAGCATAAAGACCCAATAACAAATCACATCTCGATATCAAACCATGGAATAGAAAAATCAAAAGCGGGGAAAATCGTTTTGAACAATGATCAGATCAAAGAATAGAACTGGTTTTTACTCCATTTATCTTCTATTCAGCTTGTCACAGATGACAGATTTTTAGGAAGATTTACCAAAATGATTCATGTCATTGCATCAACCAAATATGATTGAATATGATTTTGAATAGAGCGTGGCTTGCACCTGGCAGTTATGAATTTATTATAGGGATTAGATTTCACCATCAATAAATAATAAGAGAGAGAATAAAGGGAAAATCTGGGAGGATGTAAACAGATGCTGATCAATATGGATTTTGGACTTAGTCCACTTTGGACTACCACTGAAGATATACAAATAAATACAATGGTTAGAGTACACACAAAACATGATAGAGTCCAGTTTTTATGAAATATCCACTGCTTGTAGGAAGGGGAGATGTAGGCTAAGTTTATGAGAACTTAAAAGAGTTTTCGACCAAAATATGTTAGATTATGAATATATGTTTGTGTAGACAATGTATGATGTGCTCTTTTTTAACTACAGAAATAGTAAGCACCATACATTTTTTGTATAATAATTGTCATTGGCTATATATCAAGAAAATTTTTTTTTTCACTAACAAAGGTGTAACCATAATCGTAAAGGCATCAAAATGAGTAACTTCGTCCAAATACACTCTACTCTTGGGCACGTTTGGCATATGAAGAGAACAAGATTGTGGGTCACTGAATGATACCATATATGGTCAGGTGTAGGCTTTAGAGAGAGGAGGTCAACCAAAGTTGTCATATTTGGTAGTTTCCATGCTGTTACTCTGTCCTCTAACTGCTCTCAACTCTCCCCTCTTCTCTTTCCATTATTATCTTCATTTATTTCTCCAGCACTGAAAAAAATTGTCAGTCTACTTATGTATACCAATTCAGCTATTTACATATACAAGCAACAGAACAAAGCAACAGCAAACTCACAGGTGCAGTCCAGTAATTAAAAACAGAATTCCTATGACCCCATTAAAATCGCAATTTTCTATTTTTTTTTAACATAATGAGCTTAACTAATTAGAAAGTCAAATATGCTTCATACCCCCAGGGAACCATTACACTTTATTTTTATTTATCATACAAATTATCTACTCACAAGTATTATGTAAAGGTCAATTAATAGTTACAGATGTTAGTTAATGTCTTGAGGGATAGATGATAAATGATAAATTCATAATGATTTACTGAATTGTTCAAATAATGTACAGAAAATATTGATGAATTTCACCTAAGATAAGCAAATTGAAAATTAACACCCAATTCTTGAAACATCTTTGTCTATGCAAACTAAAATATAAAAGCCCCTAGACCAAAATGTTGATCAAACATCTCAATGAAAACACCCTTATTTATTAATAATCACACAATTCAATGCTCGACCTCCAGAGGGAATAACAGTCCCATGTATGGTAAACTGTGTCATGCTGTGATTGCTGCCACACCAAGGTGGCAATCACAGACTGCATGTGACTTTAAGCTCTTGACAAGTGAAGTGAATCTCAGCGTGAGATGGGCAATTAATAGACCAAAATAACGTTTTTACAGAGTGCGTATGTCTGGAGGCACAGATTTGGCTTCCTATTAGTGGGCGTCTAATTAGGAGGCTTAAAAGTTCCTTCAAGATGTTTTGAAAGTACCAAAGTTATTAAACTTTTTTTTATGCACAAGGTTAATGTTTAATTCAAGCCAAAAGCAAAAATGCCAACCGTTCCAGGAATATTAATGGAGTGTATTTTCATAATTCAAGGCTTAATAAAAAGATGAATGGCTGAGAGTCTGGTTATTGGTGGGTTTTTTTTTTCTCATTTTTTTGGACTGACGCATTATTCAGTTTTATTCTGACCTTATGCGTATTCTGGAACAATTTGTATCTATGCAGAAGGGGCATTCAGTCAGCTCAGTTGAGTTGACAGTTTTTAAAGTATCAAACAATACTGATAAGATGCATTATCATGTACATTCATTGTTTATTGACACTCAGGTAAATGATTTGGAAAATAATTTTGTTCTATTTTCTTTCATAATATACCATTTGATTCAGTGGCTTAAATGCTGAATAAAAGTACATCAATAACCTTCACTCTCCAAACTATATTTGACTTGCTCATTTTATCAAATTTTAGCATAATTACCCAACTTCTTATCAATTGTTTTCTCATCCTTCTACAGCAATCCGAGTTAAAATCTTCAAACAAAAGCTGAAGCTACCGAATGGACAACGTTTTGAGATAGACGATCCTGAGATTGCTGACTTGCCTCTTGAAGTACTCAGTCAAGCACATCGGGAGTGGTCTGGAGTCATTCAAAAAGTCTATAAGGGATTCAAGAAACTGGAGCATACTACAACTGTTAACATCTACTCTCCTTTCTACGATTCATTGTGCGGAGTAGGGACGCTGACTAATGATGAGATCTATGTTATAATGGGTAAGGATAACATTTTGGACACTTACAGAACTTTTCATGATAGTCTTGAGCCAAATCAAAATGATAGAAGAAATGGTGCTTTGTTCTACTTAACACCTTCTACACATGTCATCAAAATAATAGAAGGAAAAAGAAGAAGAAAATTAATATAAAACATAGTTTTGTATCAAATAATGAAATTCTAGAAATGTTTACTTATAAATTTAATTGCAATCTTACTTGTACACTTTTCAATATCCATCAATATATTCTTTACACTTTCTTAATTGTCAGTTTTTACTCACATCTCAAAATATTTTAAGCATGATCACATCATGATCACATCAAGTGTAGATGTGAAGATATCCTTTTATTGTTATGATTCCTACTACCATAATAGTACTTAACAGAGTAATATATGCTCAAAATCCAAAACTTTTTCTCCATTAATTACAACAAGTCGCATTTTATGTTGGCAGGTAATTTTGGACATGGAGGACTTAACTTTGATTTCTGTAACTGGCATCATCCATGGAATACCATTACACCCAAGCAGCGAAAAGGACTCAAGTACTGGTATGCAGAGAACTGCAATTGTCAGGTCAGTTTGATTCTATTCATGATATTTGCTTTTGAAATCTCATATTTACAAAGGTCTTTATAAGTTGAAATATTCATAATATAAACTTTTTGTATTAAATTGATACTTCTACATCTACTTCTGATGAAAGCAATAATTGGATGGCATGTTATACACAAATTTCAATCAAATAATTTAATTATTTAGAATTTGCGCCAGCTGTTGCAATATATTGTACTGTAAAACCTATTTTTACCAACTGTTTATATTGGGGCCTATCAAATTTTTTTAGGAGACTAAGAAATTAATTGAAAATAAAAACCTCTGTGCTCTCTGCATTATCATTATAACACATTTAACCTAAGAAATGGAATGTCAAATATTATTAGATAGTTGACATGAAGGTCAGAATGTCTTCAAACCTGATTAGATAGCATCTGTTCATACCATCAATGTGATGGCTGAACTGGTCTTCAAGAAGCTAAACCGATCATGTCTAGAGAGTAGAATTTGCCTAGCGTATAAGAAAACTTCTAGTAGAGATGCAAAGTTGATTTGCACTTATAACTGTTGTTCCCTATGTCCAAGATTCTTTGGGGCACATTGGGCCTCCATCTCTTCTTGAATAGACAATATTTCAATATTTATTCAGTCATTTCCATACCCCCATCCACATTCATCATTCATTCCTAATCGGTGTGAAAATTTAACTCTGAAATGCATTTTGAATTTGACTCTTGGCTTTCATATAAGAGTTGATATCAGATATGATGAACTTTCCCTTTTCAGGCAGTCAATTAGAAAATGTTAGGGCCATTAAAAAATAGTGGATCATTGTTATTCATCACTTTCTCTGTATGAATTAAAGAAACATACATACATTATCATTATTCAACATTTCAGATGAAAATAAATATAATTTGAATGTCTGGAAGGTAGGCTACTTTGAGGATTATAAAATTGTTATGAGTACTTGTACTTTAGAAAGTGATAACATATCTGAAACATTTTACCAAGGAGGAATTGTTTCCTTGAATCAAGAGATAAAAGATACCTCTGAACGTTATCAAATTACCAAGCATCCATTTGTTTTTTCAGTTACAAAAGTATTGAAAAAAAAACAAGTACTTTTGTAACAAATAACAAACTAAAGAACCTTGTAAAATAATCAATGTGATTCATAACCAGTCTAATTGGAAGCTGGTAGAGCCATACATCCTACATAAAGAGAAAGAAGAAAGAAAAACAAAAAGTGTGGCATAGAAAAATTAACTAAAATGTATAATAAAAATTGAATGATTCTAATTGTAACAATCTTTTTCTTCATTTTATCCCATCTTAGGTTGATACATGTGGATTAATTCATCCATGTGGTGAGAGAGAGCCTTTACCTTCCCCAACGAGCTGTGAATGGGACGCATGGCATAGCAGATGTACAAACCAACATACAGCGTGTGTCATGACTGCACAAGGGTGTCAGTGGCACAGATCAAAAGACTTGAAACAATGTTGGAAAACAATGGAACAGGAATGAATGAAGTAAATGATTAATGATAAATGCCTTAACATCATAATGGCCTGCCAAAGTTGTGTGTAATACAAATGGTGCAAATTTTTTACTCCAACACTCTAAGTGTTTTTGAGGAATGATGCCTTAGAAGGAAGTCTAATCGATCGAGTCCTATACACCAACACATACATGTATCATGCAAATGTTATGTGGGGTTGTGATCATAAATCAGCAAGCAGACATTGTCAATGTTTTGTGAGATCAAAACCCCAACAGGAGTGGTAGCAACAACCATACTAATGTAGTTGATGTGATGAATAATGTATGGGATGAAATGCATTGGACTTTCCAAAAGCAAAATTAAATTAAGTATTTCCTCAATCAGTATTTGCTTAAAAGCACTGTATTTGTAAAAATTTGTACTTACTCTACTTCTTCATTCCATAAGAAATATGTGAACTTTTCCTATTTCAAATGAATTGATTAACTCAACAGAAAGCGGTTACCATATATTAATGAGTTAAATAAAACTGATGTGTTAATCTGCTTTTTTTATTTTTAAAAAAAATTTTCTAATTGACAGCTAATTTTATTCACAAAATAGATAAGCCTGTGATTATAGATAATAGAGTCAGTTAGATTAGGCTTACATTATGGAAATAACCTTTTAAAACGCAGCATTAGATTACTAAACTTTGGTGCTGTTTGTATCTGATGGATTAATTAATGTATTTCAAACTTGTATCAATGTGAATTTTGACAATAAGAATCAGCATTGTTAACTATGTTATCCACCTTTGAATTGCATTAACAAATTCTGATATATTTGATTAAATGAATCAACTTTTGTAATTAGCAAAAAAATAATAATTAAAAATTGATAATGCCTTGATTTGATATCTAAATTTTGTATCAAACTTGTAAATAAGAAAATATGTTATGTGCTTGTCATTTTTATACATATATCTTGTAATATGTTTTTAAAGATCTCTTGTTTGTATGTTTTTGTTTCTTTTTGTCTCTTCCAACTCTTTATGAAATTGTGTCTTTGTACTGCTTGGGTTCCTCAGTGAAAGAACTATCTTGGTGTAAGAGTTCCTCTGACTGCAGCATGAATAAGTGAGATTTGATGCAAAGCATACTTGGACAGTACACAAATAGTTCTATAAACACTGGTAGTTCTTCCACTGATATCTTTTATCATTCTCTTAAAAGGTTGTTAGTCATGGTGCTACAAGGGCGCTAAAGGACTGTATGTTACCCACACTCTTCACATTAAAGTCTAAAAGATAGTTGCATGCTAGATTACTTTACTAGAATTTTTAATCTGTATATGCACTACTAAAATAAACCTGCAGTATTATTTACTAGCAGATTCTCAGCCAAATTAACTTTTTAGAATTTTACCAGCATTCTTTAAGTGCCCTTCTAGCTGCATGACTAACTCCTTTTTTTCAATTCAAAGCACTCTTTCTGGTGATTAATATTTGACTGAAATGATAGTATTTCTATCAAATAAATTGGGGACTATTTGACAGTAAATGAATGAATGTTTGACTACTCTAATCAAGTATATACATCATCATCTAAAAAGAAAAATATATACTTTTTCTTCTTTTTCTAACCTATCCTATCAACTTTCTAAGTTTACCTTGTGCAATGTATTATGTAGATACTGTAGTATATTTTTTGCAGTGTTGTGTTTGTTTAAAACCAATTTGTCACTAAAAAAACATCAAAGAGAGAATTGTAAAGTTATGTTACAATAAAAGAAAGAAATAAACATGGAGACAAATATATCATGTTCATAATTAATATTCATTCAGGTTAATCTTGCTGGAATGCTTTCACATTAAGAATGCCAGCTAAGATGTATGTACTCATAAAGTGGCCCTAGCATCACTGATATCCTTCAAGTTTCATGACTACATCTTAAATCCTGACTAAGGTGTCACACAAAGTAATAATTATTTCATGGAATAACAAAAAAAACAGAATAATGTTGAGATTTGTAGAATGAGTGCTACTATGTCTCTCTGGCACCCATTATTATTCAATCATTATTAATGATGACATGATCATCTGAATAAAAAATATACTGCTTTAATCTGTTGAAACAGTGATATATGTTTGTATGCACTACTATCTCAAATTGTCTTGTTAATTTTGAGCATTATTTTTTGTACTTTAAATCATTGTACGTTTTGCAACATGCTTGCTATGTTAATTAATCTGTATCATTCATTATGTATTTCACACTGTCTACGAGTGTGCCATTATAAAAATCTTTTAAAGAAATTTAAAATAAAAAATAAACTCTCTTATACATCAAAACACTATGCCTATGAAGTGTATTTATCTGGAGTTAGAGTTCACAAATATATTCTGAAAAAAGGAAGACAGCAAATACAACAATCACTTACACACTATGGCCAAATTTAATCTAAACAGTTGCATTTTCTGTGACATGATTTGTGATAAGAGAATCTATTAAGCAAGCCCTGTTTTTTCTTCATTTTGTTTTTCAATGATTAAGATGATATTTTGTTGTTTTTTAACTGAAATAGCAGTCATGCTTTGGTGTTCATTCTCGGATGATGTGATGTTGCAATTACAAATTATTTTCATAATGCAGTTGGTAATTGTTCAATGAGTAATATGGTTAATCACATATGCTCTTCATCTTCTGGGCAAAGATGTATAGTTTTTTAAATAGTGCTTAAACTACCCATTACTTTGCTCTGGAATTGCTCTGGAACAGCATTTCAGATGGGAATTAGATTTTGCTGTTTTCTTTTTTTTTCACACGCCTAACTACATCTATTAGTTTAAAAGGTGTTAAATAATGAACAATTGAGAAAAAAAGACATAAATCAGTTGTCATGACTCATCGACCATGAAAATTTCCTTTCATAATGACAGCTACCAAGCTATGTAGTTTTCACTCATGTTAGATGAATGTTGGAGACATTGATGCTCTCCTTACTCCATATAAGTGATACATCAAATTCAAGTGTTTTAAAGGTAATGTTGAGTGATCAGCATAAGAATTTAGATCCTATAAATTAAGATTTTAATTACTCAAAATGTTTCCTTTTTGTTGTTATTTTTCCTTGAAATTACAAAGAAAGAATAAAATAGTTTTTGAGTAATCCTTTTTCTAATCGGACTTTCAATGATTTTTGTCAACAAGTATTGATTTCGCAATAATAATTCCAGGCTAATATCACAAACTATCATTCTGTTTCCTACCTTACTCATCCCTCCTTCCTCTTCTTCTCTCTTCCTCTCTTCCATTGCCCCTTCCTTTTGTGACCCCTTCTTCTTTTTGTCTCTCCCCCTGCTTTCTCCCCCTCTTTGTCTCTTCCCTCTGCTTCTTTCCCATTCTCTCAGTATTTCATATCGAATATTTCAATAGAATATTTTCTACAAGTCCCCTATCTCTCTCTCTCTTTCTCACTCAAGACAAACGGCGCTATACCAAGTTGGCCAAACCTCAAGATGCGATCAATTGTCTTCCCTTCCTGTCATCTTTCATTTGATTCTTTCCCATTTTCCTTGTTTTCACGTTGTCTACCACCTCATGCGCTATTCCTCTTCTTTGCCACGCCTACCCCGAACCCTCTCTATCTTTCTCTCTCTGGATGGCCTTGCACTATCCAAAGTTTGTCCAATCCTGAGGTTCAAGCCTGATCAATTATCTTCCCCTCCTCTCTGTCTCTTTCATTTGCTTCTTTCACATTTCCCCAGTATTTCACCTTGTCTGCCATCTCATGAGCTATTCCTCCTCTCTGCCACCCCTCCCTACCCCTCCCCACCCTCTCTCTCTCTCTCTCTCTCTGACTGTTTCTTTTCCATTCCCCTGTATTTCCATATCTCCCATTTCTTTCTCTCACTCCCTCCTCTTTTCCGTCCCCATCCCTCTTTTGTCCATCCCTTACTATCTATTGTGAATGTCAGTGACACTTGCGATGTCTTCAATGATTAACAACCCCTGATTAATAATCAACTCTGCCTATCTCACCATGTGCCTGACAGTGTTAGAACCGACCAGAGTGCTTTCTTTATTGATTGATGAGGGCCTGACGCTACCTCACCAGATCCTAGGCACTTTTCTCCCATCCTAAGACTAATTAATCTCCATACAAAAACCTTCTTAAAGGATGGATTGGCAGTGAAAGTCTAGTAATTATAATGACGAGCAAAGTTTGAATATATGATCATGTTAAAAAGTCCTGGTGATAATGGCAACCAATTATCATTTTGCTGCTGCAGCTGATAATGATGATAATGATTATGATTATATTGTTCATTGCCATTATAGTAATATAATTTCATAGATATAATATCAAAACATCAACAATGATTTCCTATGAGCTCTATCTTTATTTCACTCATATTACTATTGACATCAGATATCAGGGTATTGAAAAATGAGAAAATACATCAGCCATAAAACATTGCAAATTAGTTTTATTTCAATTGACTCTGAAAAACGCCTTGACCGCGAGGTGGAGTCAGGAGTAAATGAAGCACAAATAAAAGATCAACGTTGAATACTAATTGTTGCAAACTGCAATTTTCACACTTGAATTGTGCGAAAGGTCAAAAGGAAAGCAAAAAATACGGGTATATCTGGAGGCAATTATTACAATGTTGGAAATAGAAATTTAATCATTACAGACCATATTGAAACATTATAGAAAATATAATTCAGGCATGAATGCTTTATAATGAAATTATCTAAATAGGGGTGTAGCAAAACAAAATTAGATTGCTATATGCAAGTGATAGAAAAACCTACAAAATTTTCCTGTTCCAATATTATTCATGACAAAATTTACCAACATCAAAAAATAATAGCAAAAATTGAATTTAGCTACAAAATTAGCAAGTGAATTTTAATCCGAAATAAATGAGGGGAAAAAAGAATTGTGAATACTCCGGTTTGTGGTCTGTGAGGAAGTGGACGCAGTGATGTGTAGTAATTATTAGGAAGCGGTCGGCTGGCTGCATATGGTCTGGCGCAAGATTATGAATGGGGAAGGCCCAACAAGAGAAACAAAGGCTCCGACAAGCAGGTTACGTGAGGGGGAATATTTATAGGGAGAATGGATGAGATGGATCAGGGTAGTTTGACGAGGGTGATGGAAAAATGGAGAAGGCCTAGAGAGACAAAAGGACAAGCAGAGCAAGAGAGAGAGAGAGAGAGAAAGAGACATACATACAAACAGACACAGAGAGAAACTTAGAGGAAGATTAAAGTAATAAAGAAAAAGAAAAATAGAATATGAAAATAAGGTATTAAAAACATAAAAAAGAAAGAAAGAAAGCGCGAGTGGTATGGTGACAGCTATAGAAAGAAAAAAAAGAGAGATAAGGAGATAGAAGGAGAGAGAGAGGGAGAGAGAGAGAGATAGAGGCATAGACAAGTGATGGAAAAAAACAACGGATAAAATTTGACATAAAAAGAGACCTTTGGTAATTACATGTAATTTGGTAATATCATCCTAAGGTAGAGAAAAAAATAATAGCACAAACAAAGGATACCATGAGGAACGAATATAAGAGCAAACAAAAGAAGCTCAGAACATGCCCAAATGAGATGAGCAAATTAAAATACATGGAAGAGCTTGGTATGAATGAGAGAAGATTCATTGAAAATGAAGCATGGTCAAAGACCAATCAAAGACCTCGGTAGGAAATTCAACCAATCAGCAACAAGCAATGTAATGACCTCATTCCATGAAGGAGAAGAGGAAGCAAATGTCCGTCCGTTCATTGATTGGTGCAGCAGTAGGCGAAACAGTAGGCTGGCGTAGCATCGTAAAGCGTGACAGTGACGTGATGATACGGTCCCTGAGCAAAACCTTGTCATCAAGCTCTCATAATTGACGAGCAATGTCAAGAGTAAAACAGATAATTGATCGTCAGCTTCTGTTTTCTCCTCTGTTTTCTCCTTGATTCAAGGAGAATGAGTTCTCTGAAATAGAATCCCCTAAGGAGCTAATATTAGCTTGTAAAAGATTAATAGAATTTACAAGGAAAAATTCCTTTCATAAAGAACTGAAATTTTAGGTTATACATAATAAGATTTTTCTTTTACTTATGATTGGCAGCAACAATCACAATTTTCTATGTTCAATCAGGAATGAATGCAGACTATAATTGCTGTACATCTATTCTCTTTTTCTTGGAGCAAATTGCCTTTCTTTTTCAACTGGAGTAAAAAAAAAAATCTAGTTATTCTAAACAAACATCATTCAATACAATAACTCAGATTAATTATAATAATAATGAAAATAATGCATATAATTCATAAGTCATCTACTCAAGATGCTTTTGTGTTATCATTACCCCCAACTTTACCCTAGCATACACCAACACATCAGGTCTTTTAATCAATTACTTTTAGTCATATGTCCCTATTCATCTCACCTGGGTTGAGTGCAGCATAATTGATATATTTCTTGCTGAAGAAAATGAACACCATGTGTGGGTTTCACACTGTGACCCTCTGATTTAAAGGCGAGTCTGAGCCACTACAACACAATATTTTCCCACACATTATATAATAAAGACTCATTTTACGGCACAAATCATACAGAAGAATGAAATAAAAATGTTTAACAGGGAGCTTGAAGGACACATAGTTAGGATGTTTAGTTGATATAGTTGGTAGGAGGTCAATGGCCTAAACCATCACATAGTATGCTTGTATTCCTGAGTGCCTTGTAAAATGGACCGAAACCTCTAAACTAATCAGTGAGATTTCATATCCCTCATACAAAGGGGGAACATGAATCTTATAACAACCAATGATTCGAGATTCCATTCTCCTAAGTAATTCTAAATTTGATTCCTCATTTGATTTTTATGGGGGTTAATCCAAATAGAAAGCAAATTATTCCAATTCATCAATTGTGTGTAGCAGCTTTCTTTCTTTGGATTAATTTTGCTTGTCTTCCTTGCGTCCCTTTATCTTTTGTTTTTCTTCCTCAATCTTTCTTTCTCTCTCTCTCTCTCTCTCTCTCTCTCTCTCCACATGTCTCTTCTTAAATCTTTCACTAAACATTTCTTCTTTCCCTGTTTTCTTTCTCTCTCCCTCATTCCCTCCTCCCTCATTTTCTCTCTGTCACTTTCAAACCCCCCCCCCCTCTCTCTCTCTCTCGCTCTCTGTCACACACACACACACACACACACACCCTTGCACATTTTCACTCACAACACAACTGATGTGTTTGTGCCTGCAGTCTACATCATCAATGGTATCACTTACCATTTCCCGATGATTAGGGAAGAAAGCTTGATCAACAAGAGGGAGCTTCTCCTTGCCTAGTTTCTCCTGTCGAGTACTCAGCTGGGAGAACTAAGGTAAGAAAATGAAGATATGATAGTGACAAGAACTTAAAATGGTCATTGTTACTTTGGAAAATGATTTCTTCATTATTGATGCATGCCAAATGCAATATATCAATCTCAGAAAGTGAACTGTAGGATACTTATTTTGTCATAAATTGCTTTATTGAATATACATAATGAAAACATCATGGTGGGGAAACATTGATATTTACATACTCCAGTTTATTTCATCCAATCAGAAGAATGATCATCAATATGATGGGAGTATATGGAGACGAATATAAAATAAATATTTTTAAATTTGTCATAATTTGGGGTTTCTTTCTATCCAATAAATCATTTAAAGTGTAAAGGCTCAATCACCCCTTTGTGTTTATCACCAATGTCAGCCCAAATTGGAAAGACAATCCATGAATGACATATCAGAAAGGGAAGATGCTTGACTGATGTCGAAGGCATTTGAATGGTGCTCAGCATATGCATATATCTCTGCTAAGAATTTCCCCCATATTTCTAGTCCAGATTATGTAGCAATTTTATAAAAATGTAATATCCCTTGATATGAGAACTAAATCTTACCACCCATGGCTTGTCCATGAAGTTGTAGACTACGTTCCAGGAGTTTACACTGGGTACATTACCATACTGGAATCCTATGACTAGGTTACGCCAGTCTTCCTGGACCTCCATACTGCGAGCATGCTGGCGTACCAAGACAAAGTCAGGCTTGAAAGTTCTATTGTACAGAAGGAAAATTATAATTATTATAATTTTAAGACTTACAGAGATTACTGTTAGACAAAAAGCAATATCGATACTGATGTTCATTTACATTAAATGACTCATCACTTCATCAGCATGATTGTGAACTAAAACCACACAATTCCAGGTTGTGGCATTATTCTTTTTTTATGTGAAAGGAGTAAACTAATTAAAAGAACAAGAGGAAAATGAACCTCACATTTGAATGGGTTATACTATTTCTTGAAAAGAGAAATGAATATTAGAGGAGTCTAACGCAAATAAAAGAAAATAAATGAGACAAATATTGTGACACACATTAACAAAAAATTCATGACAGCCAAATAAAGAAAATATAGATAGAGTGGTATATTTTGAAGATGCAAAGAAAGAGTAACAAAGAACAACCAAATAACCTGCAAACAGCGTGCAGGAACAAGCCTTTATTTGCTCAAACCATGGAGGAATTAGCAATTAGAAACCCAATGGGCAATCATTATAAAGTCAATCCGTCTCTCTTTGACATACAATATACTGCCCTCTTTTGACAGAAACAATCAATCCCCGTCATTGATGCTGCGGCATGCATTCTAGAATCTTTTCATATTCATGGGTGTAAGCAAGTGGGAATAATCTCATAATTGTTTTGTCCCCTCTAGATAGCTGCATGCATTAAAGCACTTAATGGATGATCGCTATCCAATGCTCACTTCACACTATGCAATAGAAAAAAACTAGTGATAATGGCACAAAAAAGGAAACCTGGTTTATTCTGATGAGGGAAAAATGAATTTTTAAGATTTTGAAACTTCTACAATGAAATAATTTTATCTAGAAAAAAAACCCTACAGTTTTATCCCACTGTTTAGCATGCAGTATGCTCAGTCTAGGATCTGTGTACGTATTTTGTACAAATGATATGAAATATCAAATTTCCCATGCTGATGCCCATAAAACATGTCGATCCATTTTATCTACATTTCATGAGAGTAGACAAACTCTGAAGTAAAGATGAACTCTGATGCAAGAATGGCTTCTTCTTTCTGCTTATTATTCTTCATTAAGATTCTACTTGGTTCAACATTTCAACGTACTAACATTTAGTAGCTAGACAACAGATTTACTGAATGTTATTTTTTAAAATGGTGATTTTACAACACCTTTCCAGGTTTAAAATGCCAATCTTGCTAAAAATGTCCATACCATTTAGAAAACACCTGATGTGAGCATACAAGTATAGCAATGGCTGTGTAACAATTAAAGAAAATCAGAGGGGAAAATTTTAAATGTGTCAATTTGAACATAAATAATTGAAAAAGAAGAACTTTTTTGCTAAATATCAATTTAGAATTTAAATGGTAGATTCCAAAGCTTACCTGACAACTCTCTGTCCTTGTCTGATGCCTCTCATGTCAACGGTCACCCCAGCGTCGCTGTATGAAGCCAGGTTCAACTCAGAAAACTCACACTAAAACAGAATCAATCAATAATGATCAATCAATTGAAATTCTGAGATATTGGACAATCACAACTTTTGGGGGGTTGACAAGACCTAGATCGCTTTGCAATATCTATCAATGCTATCAGTAGTAGATAGTAATCTATTATACCTAGGTTATTAAGGAACACACATTGCACCTACTGACCCAACAATTTTCTTATATACAATGTAACAAGTATCCACTGTGATAATTAATAGCACTGTGATATTGAAAGGCAAAACAAAATTGACGTATAAGCAGAGTTCCATAAAATGGATGTAGCAGACAAAAGGAATTAGTCAGCATGTTATTCAACAAACAGTTGCTACACCCACAGTACATATTTCACTACATATCTTTGAAGAAAAATGGGACAGGAATTTCTAGAGCCACTGTGTAGGCTTGTATGGAGAGCTGTTTATTTTGTCCCACTTATTTATCCTTTTATAAAGTGCACAGTGCATAGTAATAGGTGGATATAATTGAGTACAAATCTGGAATTAATTCACAAACAGCAATAGTCACAAAGGAATTTTGCAAAAAGGAATAAAAAGGGAGTCTAAGACAAAAGATTTAAGCCATTTACATGCCAAAATCTGATGACACATTATGCCACAACATTTGCTCAATATCAATGCACTGTCACTGCCTTAGGATTGAGATTCTAAGAATCAGGTATTTACCCTTGGTAATTATGCATTTGGGAAAGAACCTC
>BQKZ01004754.1:5912-23128 GCA_036244855.1 Temnopleurus reevesii | reverse complement strand
ATCAGGACGTTATTTCTCAAGCGCGGGATAATCTCTAGCGGGCGTTCTCAACCTTAGCGGCCCGCTATAGATTATCCCGCGCTTGAGAAATAACGTCCTGATCGGCCCTACCGTATTCTTTGCTAATGCTCCGTAGTGTTGACTGGGAAAGCGGCCCAGACCAATTATATCCTTACAAAAATCGCGATTTCCCTTTCTTCAAGGGGAATTAACCCCATACATTAATTTGTGGATGGAGATTTTTTTTGTTTTATCAAACTGTGAAAATTTTAGCAAAATAGATAATCTATTCAAAAGTTATGATTTTTCAACGTTTTCATTTACATCCATTCAGTGGCCATAGTGGCTGTCAATATGGACACGATTGATGACTCTCATTTTGTAGGCCTACACACAATTTCAAGTTTCCTATTTCATATTACACCAATATATTCAATATTTATCTTGAACTCAACAAATTAAACATAATGACAAAAATAACAATTACTGTTTGACAAAAATATGCAATCACGTGAAATATGAGGAACCTATTAAAAAGCATATAGCTTGTAGAGCACAGGTTCTTAGGAAAATAGTTATTGATTTAAACTCCTAACGCAATGAAGAGAGATGAATCAAGGGGGAAACAGATGTAATAACGAAGCTACATGGTAGTCATTCGAGCGAAGCGTTTACATGTACGTACACGCATACGGCTGTAAAAGAAACTATTATATCATTTGTTTTATGAATGTCCTTTTTCAATAACATTTTGGAGTAAATTCAGTGTTTTTTTTTTGTTCCAGAACCAATTTAATCCAGACAGACAGGAAAGTTTGATATAAAGACATAATTATTGGTACTGATGATGGAAATAACTTGCAGGCCTCATCTGTTTATAATGTATTGGTATCTTTAGGCGCTTTTGTTATTTTTCGTGAAAAAAGAAAAATTAATTTTGGGCACATTTTCGAGAGCTTTGTGGGAGAAGTGAGATGGTGATCAAAAGCTCTGAACTCATCCTTTCCCCCGTAATTAGCGTTATCGCCATTACTCATTATTAATTTTATGTATGATATTTTGTTCTATGTATATATGTATAATCTTTGTATATTTTGAAATGAGCATGATAATACTAATAAAAAATAATGTTTACTGATCATTAACCAATTAACCCTGCAAAAAAAAGAAACCCTTTCAGCCTAAGAAGACAACGAGGGTGATTGAATTATATTAGTGTCTAAGTAATTCCAAATGGAAGGTCCTGTATAAACTGATAAATAACTGTTTTGAGGGCAAGAACAGTATACGCACTGTGGAAAGGTGAACATTATGCAATTGTCTGGCTGGGTAGGAATGCATTTCTTGATTTCTAACAAACATATTTGAAAATACACTTGCTAATTCATTTTAATTGAGCTGATACATAACGTCACCATTTTTACGAACCGGCCTACTAGCGAGGGGTGGTTGCACGAACCAGTCGTAGCAATTAAATTGAACAATTGAAATAAAAGCTATTGAAATAACATGAATTCAAGTGGTATGTCATTGTATTTGACGCCATGTCGGGTTTTCTACGTGTTCAAGTAGCGCCACCGTAGTTAAAGGCCGGTTCGTAAAAACGCTGACGAAAAATACCAACAAAGTAAAACACGATATGAACTATTTTCGAAAAATAAAGTCGAACACCATTTCAATTGTTCTTTGTATATGCTATTCAAATCGTAACCGGCTTGTTATTGTTGTGTCCGCACAGTTCTATTCACGGCGAACGGATCTATTCTCCTTCGACCGACTTTATTTTTCGAAAATAGTTTATATCGTGTTGTAATGACATAAGTCTGTTACTTTCAAAAGTTTTAGTTTGAAGAAAATAGTGGATTTGTGCATTTTGTGTGCCAAAAAGTCAGAGGAAGATATTGTCCGAACAGCTCTCTTTTGAATGGATTCAAGTTTTGTCTTGGAAGCATTTCCCCAGGCTAAAATTCCATTATTCAAATATGGTAACAACAGAGTAGAATACGATAATTTCAAAATATGGTGAGGGGAATGAAGTTTATGTTTATTAATGATTCAAAGATTTCCTGACAGCAGTTTACATAAGTGGTCAATATGTACTTTCCAAGATAATTTACAATCAATAAAGATACCAAGAAAATTTGTAGATTTAATTTTTTTCTACAATATTATCATAATTCATTAAAACATGAGCTGGCAAACCATATAAGGTAACTTCTTAACCAATCCAAGGCCCTTCCACGAATTCCATAATGAGAGAGTTTGTATAAAATTATTTCATGGTTGATCGTGTCCTTTGAGAAGTCCGAACAGATACCAGCAAAATGAGATTTTCTATCAATCGCCCTGGTAACTATATCAATCAATAAAGGTATTGCATGCACTGTTGAATGTTTGTTTGTTTGTTTGTTTTTTTAATACAAAATCCGGATTTTTTTTAATTTTTATAGATGGGTATCATTTCTATCAGGGACAGCACTGCATTGAACAGACAAATGCGTTAAAGGTACCATAATTTCACGCATAATTCTTTTAAGAAATATCATCATAAGCAGAGCTTTTTTTTTTCGCTGGTAGGATTCTGGTAGGTAGCTATATCTGTAATTTCTTTTTCAGTGACTGGTGAAAAAAAAAGATAGTTTGATGATTTCGATTCGACGAAAAAGAATGAAATGGTTTGTTAATAGTAGGAATATTATCAGCCAACTGTGTCTTTTTCTTTGTTCCTTCTGCCTGCATAGTGAAGTTATTGATCAATTCACAAACTCTCTCCAATCTGTATTCAAGCAATCTTTCCACGCACTGGCGGTCAAAATCAAAACAAGAGGAGGCTTTAAAATGAAACTTTACTAGGTTTCACACAGGGAGCCAAAACAGGGAACCGAAAGTTTTCAGAAAGAACCGAAAGTTTTTTAGAAACTATAATGGTCCTATGGAAACTGATACGTGCACCGCTAATGTGAGGTGTTCAACTCGTCAATGTACCTTGCTTTGGTCGAAAGGGCGAGAAGGCGAGTTGGAGACCTAGGAACTCACCTTGGTGCCTTGTTTTAAAGAAGAGTCTACCCTTATAATGTTTGTACATGTACACGTATCTGTATGGGTGGAGGGCTCCGTGGTAGAGCAGTTTCATTACTGAATCGGACTACCCTCTACCCTTTGTTCTTTTTTTTTTAATTTGTTGTAAATAAAATATTAATAAATAAATAAATGATATTTGTTCAGCATGAGTAGAAAAGTCAGATGAACAAAAAAAAAAGCAACAACAAAAGATATTAATGAAGTTGAAAGAAATGTTTGAATATTCAGACAAATGGCAACTGATGACATCAGGTGCACAACTAACCATTTATTAAATTGATATCAATGTTATGAATTACAACTTTTCCCCAACAAATTTGATTTTCTCAAAAATTCAACTAAAGGATATCTTCATGATACATATGTAAATCATCTATTTACATGATTGCATTAATATAAACTTTGTATCTTTCTGTAGAAATTATGAATTTTGCAGCAAAAAAATGATAGTCCTTAAATTGGCAACTTTCATGAAGGTTTTCTCCTATTTGACCATTCAGCATGAAAAATTCATAACCTAGTTTTCTTTTTTTATTATACTTGTCGAATTTTCTTCATTTTTTGGTTGTTCCTGCTATTTTTTTAAATGTCTGGGTACACTCTTCTTTTAAGTTCAGAATGTGAGGAGGTAATTGTACTAACTCGCCTGGGCGATTTATAATAGTATCCGACGAGAAGGTAAGAAGGCAAGTTGTGCAAAATCGCCTTGGCGCCTTGCTTAAGTCGATATATGGCGAAGTAGAGGCGACTTGTACAAAATCGCCTTCGCGCTGCACTTATAAGCTTCCGTAGGATTGTCGCAGTTTGTGAAACCATAAGACTTCAGCTCTCAGTGTTTTGGCAACCCCCAGAAAATCGGTGAATAGTCATTTCTATGAATAACCTCGACGCCATAGAAACTTTTCAATTTGAAACCTCCAGCTCAGTCAATTATTTCAGTTCGGGCATTCAAACGAAACCAATGTCTTCCACTCTCTCTTTCTCTCTCTCTCTCTCTCTCTCTCTCTCTCTATATCTCTAATTTTCCGTCTCTCTTTGTTCATCATCTTCTTCGTCTTCCTGTAGTGTGCATAAAGCCCCGGTCACATAGGACCCCGGAAGCAACACGATTCACCCCGACTCGTTGTTCTGAGGTAGTTATCTCTGAATTAACAAAGAGTTGGGGGTGAATCGTGTTGCTTCGGGGTCCTATGTGACCGGGGCTTTAGACCTTCATGGAGTATTGTCGCACATCAGTTGGTGTCATACGTTGATATGGCTTAATTAGTCCCGCGTAGAATTAAATTCCGTTATCGCAATATTGCCCTATTACATTTATATGTCTTTTTGTATTTTTTTGTTGGTTTTGTTTTTGGTTGATGCTTGTTATGCTATTTTTTTTTAAGGGAATCACCCCCTGATATTGCCACATTCTCATTGAATAACGAAAACTCAGATGAACAAACTATGAAGATATGAGTGAAATCGAAATTCAAAGAGATGGGGATCCTAATTGAGATCGACAACTTCGACGGAATCTGTGACATCATGTCGGACAACTCATCATTTACTTTGTACATATTTAGAATACCTTATTCTCATTATTTTGTCAAACCTCCGAAATAATCTCGCATGCCCGATACCACTATCTTGACCACAAGCACACATGGAGGCGCCGTAGTGCAGTGGATCTGACTCTCGCCTTTCAACCAGAGGGTCGTAGGTTCGAGTCCCACCTAGGGCGTCAATTTCCTTCAGCAATAAATTCATCCATATTGTGCTGCACTCTACCCAGGCGAGGTAAATGGGGACGGCAGGAAGAAATTCCTTGTAATGCGGAGCGCCGTATAATGGCTGCCAGCTAGAGCCGGGTAATGGTGAGTGTAAAGCTTTCAGCGTCATGAGCACCGATAAGGCGGACCTGTGCGCTATACAAGTAGCCACCATTATCATTATTATTATTATGAACTTGAACAGTTCACATGCTTGTTGGATATAATTGACATAGCGCCCGCTCTCAGTCGAGAAAAAAGTAAGATGTTTATTATATGATTTCAGTTCTCAAAACGTCCCCAAAATTAAATAATACATATTCATAAGTCCTCTCAGCTCTTGATTAACTATTTAACAGCAATCGAGTAGATTACATTCATCGTTTTACAATACGTCTTCCTATACCATACTAAAACAATAGGATTGGGACAAAGCTCATAATGAAATAGTTTCAATTTATCTCAGATACCAGGGCTGCTTGGTCATTTTGGTTGACCGGATTAATGAATACCATTCATTGCCGATGATGATGCATTACCAATATAATGTTCCAGAATGAATCAAATATAGGATTTCCTGGCCAAAATCGGAATAATACTAATAGCATTGGATTTAATTTTCTTTTATTTCAAATTCGTCATATTCAGTGAACTCGGAGATACCCCTGGTTTAAATTCCTTTTTCTTGCTTAGGAATTCATGATGTTTTCATTTGAATGCGTGGTAGTTTCATTCTACTTGATGATAATTTGCCTTTTTTAGTGAAGCGGTCGTTCTATTAAGCACAAATCCGTTCTCGTTCTCTCGGCAGCATGACTTTATCGTTCGAATTCATTTCTTTTTTATCAAATTAGCACATTTTGCATTTTAATTTTCTTTAGGGCGTTTTCAGTGCTCATGATATTTTTTCTTTATTTGTTTATTCTCTCTTATCTACAATATTCTTTTTATATACTTTTTATACAATCTTTGATCAATTTACTTCTCTCTTTATATTTCGTATGAATTCATGCCATACAATGGTTGATGAATGCAAGGACTTCCAATGATGATCAACTTAAGAATGAGATTAATCTTACTTATCAATTAGTCTAAGCACATAAAATGAAAGTAATGAAAATGATGTATATATCTGTCTATATTGTGATTCATCTGATTTATATTTATCGTGGGTGACGGGGAAGAAAAGGGTTACATAATATGAGTGGGGCTTGGAATATGAGTCTGTAAAATTGAGTCTTAAGCCATCAATCTGCTGTCGGTCCAAAACTGTACAAAGAAGCTAATTTTCTGAACATTTCCCTAGATTGTAAAACACTTACCATGCATTCCCCTGTATTACTACCCTGCATTCTTAACTTGAATGATATCTTTCAGAAAAAGAATTCCAGCCGCTAAAATTAAAAGCTAGAAATGACGCTCCGATGATCACTGATTATTTTGAATGCTAACTGACTCGTTTCTCAATCGAATGATAAGACCTCACAAATATTCGACAAACGTCGCAAATGTGATGAAAAAATAAAAAAATTGAATGACAATTTGCACGGCAAAAACGATCTACGCTAATTCAAATGCAAAAAGTATTGATTCAAATGAAAATCCTGTGAATTTGGCCGGAAAATCCTATAATAAAAGATGGGTGTATTAATTCACAGCAGATTTGGTTTTGTAAAGCCGTATATAATGAAAATAATACTACATCACTAGAAAAAAAATAGAGTGTTAATATTTTAGTTTTGTAATCAATAGAATATTTGTCATCTATTTATCTGTTTCTACAATAGAAAATGGACTTTATCATGCTTGCTTGACATAACGTGTGGCGCCTCATCTAGCCTATTGTAGTGTATTGTCTGAATACAGGACTGGTGAACACCTAAATGTTTTGATATTGAGGCTATAGAAACACGAAAACATGACTGTGAATAGCCAACCTGTAATACAGGTTTTTTTTTTCTATTATTATGACCTTCCGACAATTGTTTAAAGGTATAGATTCGTAATAAAGTTGTGTTCATGGATTGAAATACAGTCAAACATGTCTACAGAGGCCACCCCAAGGGAAACAGAAAAAGTGGCCTTTGTAGACAGGTGGCCTCTATAGACAGGTTCTATAACATGCATTTTCACCTGGAGAGAATCAATTTAGGTGGCCACTCTAATGCAAGTGGTCACTATAGACAGTGGCCGCTATAGACAGGTTTGACTGAAGCTATTTATACAGATTCCTCTCTTTCATTTATTTTGTGACAAGAAAACTTAAATTCTACTTCGCAAAAACATAATGAATATGCCAAGAAAATAGAATTATTGTGAACAAAATGATGTTTTAAAAATAAATCAAGACCAGTTTTTAGAAGGGGAGAGAATGATGCAAGATGTGGTGAATGCCAATCCACGGGCCAGGGTTTGCAAAAGTGAAGTTCTTCACCATGTTCACTGTACAGTTACCCTGAGGCATGCAAACCCTCAGGGATGGGCATTAACAGAAATATTGCACAATACACAGGTAAATTAAAACATCATAAATACAATTACATAAATGCACATTATAACTAAAAACTCTTCACAGTAAATAAAAAAAAACAAAAAAAAAAAACAACAAAAAAAAAACTCACTCTTCCATCCTTATAAAATTATATTCCTGGAACAAGGTTAAGGTAATCACATCAGATGTGTAACAGAATGATATTACAAGATATAACAAATTGGTATGGTATGGTATGGTACTTTATTCCCAATCAGTAAAAAGACATATAACATATACATAATACGAAATAAGAATACATTTGCCAAATTTACATTTGAACAAAAAATAACTTGCAATTAATAAGATTGGCTGGATTGCCCTTTCAGAAGAATTAAAATAAATACTTCTGTTCTTCCAAGGGGTCCAGATACACAATAAATAAAATTCGAGATAAACGGCATGGCATGGATGGAATTTTAAAATTCATAGTAAATTGAAAAGAATTACATTGTCTGTTATTATGCACCATATAATATATGATTATATATATTATTCGGAAACATGGTAAGCTGGCCACCAGCCCATGAAAACTGATATATGGAAAATTATTCGTTTGCAGATGATTACATACATGACATACGTCTTGGCGTATTATTATGCACAATATAATATATTATTATATATATTATTCGTAAACATGGTACAATGGCCACCAGCCCATGTAAACTGATATAAGGAAAATTATTCGTTTTCCGATGACTACATACGTCTTGGCGTATTATTATGCACCATAAACATATTATCATGTACATGTATATTATTCGTATATAACCATGATAAATTGGTCACCAACAAACGAAAATCGATATAGGGAAAATTATTCGTTGCAGTTGATTACATACTTCTTGACGTATTATTATGCACAACATAATATATGATTATATATATTATTCGTAAACATGGTAAACTGGCCACCAGCTAATGAAAACTGATTTAAGGAAAATTATTTGTTTTCAGTTGACTACATACGTCTTGGCTATTGCCGGTGTGAAAGCACATTCATGCTGTCGTTAACGTGCATACGCAGCNATTTGCTTTCCGATGACTACATACGTCTTGGCGTATTATAATGCACAATATAATATATGATTATATATATTATTCGTAATAAACATGGTAAGCTGGCCACCAGCCCATGAAAACTGATATAAGGAAAATTATTTGTTTTCCGATGACTACATACGTCTTGGCGTATTATTATGCACAATATAATATATTATTATATGTATTATTCGTAAACATGGTAAACTGGCCACCAGCCCATGAAAACTGATATAAGGAAAATGATTTGTTTTCAGTTGACTACATACGTCTTGGCTATTGCCGGTGTGAAAGCACATTCATGCTGTCGTTAACGTGCATACGCAGCTCGGTGACTTTGGCTACTTCAAAGAAACAATTGCGTCGATTGTCCATTTGTATAGAATGTCTTTGGTGTATATCTATATCTGTCTCTCTCACTCTCTCAATCACTCAATGCGTCTTGGCTGTCGATGTGGGGAAACATTCATTAGGTCAGTGCAAGCGGTGGTCAAGCGGCTTTAATTTCAACTGTCCGGTCTTTCATGGATCAAACAATGCGTCCAGCATTTTCTACACCTCATCCAGACCCTCATGTTATATAACTCTTTCGCTGCATCCGCATATATTATCGATTCAATCAAAAGAGATATCGCAAATGTGGCTTCCTGTTCTGTTATAGGGCCAAGGCAAGAATCATCAACGATTTTATACTCAGTGCGTTCAGGAAAAAAACCCATGTTGGTGCATCACTCGACTGCACGATGACTAAATCTCCGGTGGTAACATCAAAGAACATACAAATGGACCAAGGAAACTGCCCATGGATCCGGTCAAGAAAAGGCATTTTCATCATTTTGGTACTAATTTCAGCATGCTTTGTTCTATTCATGGTATCGGACACAGAAAAAACAAGGACTTTTCTTTTGAGGACAACTCAATATGGCAATGTGGTGAGTTAATATCAATATCAATGTCTGTTGTCAATATTTTCCTACCTTTCATGAGACAAGAGGCCACTTTCGTAATATATTCACGCTTCTTTGTTGAACGAACAATGACATGCCATTTGTTCAGTTATATTGGATTTGATTTTGATTTGATTTATTTATTTCCATTTCAAAAAAACATACACTATAACAAAAAATAATTGTGAACAATATCGAGCGAACATAAATTGAAACAAAATTACAAAGGAAAATCGCATACAGATATTTACAGGATAATCGTTTATAAATTATGGTTGACGACCAACTTATGAAATGGAGGGATGAAATAATCGTTGGCATGCAGTAGTTGTTGCGAGGTTGGTCAAGCTATAATGTTGGCCCAACCTAGCATCGTGAAAGTGATCCAGTAGCATTCTGGTTATGTACTCTCATTATTTTTTGACAACAATAATATAGAGTTCGTCTGGGGACATCGTGAATCAAATCAAATTAAATCAAATCAAATTATTTCGATTCTTTCAAAAATTGAAATATATACGAAGTCATAGATAATGCCAGTAATATAACAAAAGACATGAGCAAAAAGAGGCCAGCAAAGAAGCGAAGCTTGTTCAAACGGCTGGTACCTGCGAGGAATATCTTACGCTATATACATGATGATATATTTCCAGCTTTAGGCTGTGAGCCGTATAAGCGTATATACATACACAGAAACACATTATCATAATGCAATTACAAATATCGATCAGAAAGAAAAACTCAAGACATGCCAGTCGAACAAATCTAAATAGAAGCGCGAAAAGAATAACATCCAAAGACAATGAGCAGGCAATGAAGACGGTATATATACTGTAGGTGACAGGGAGGGAGTATAGGGAAGGGGGGGGGGGGTGTATTTGAATACATTACGAAAGTGGTATATTTTGAAGTGGTCAGCATCTCTAGTTCGATCTAACTTTCCGCCCAAATCAATAAACATGTTCAATCTGGAATTTCTTTCATATTTTGCTACCTGGGCGAAAGTTATATCATTTGTACTATGTTCCCAGCAGCATACGGAATGTCAAGGGAGTGGCAAGCTGAGCTTACCACTGCAAATTTTGCCTTTTAGAGGTAGCAAATTTGTCAATTAATTTTGTATATTTTTGTATATTTCTATATTCTTTTGCTTGAAAATGAATTGTATTACATTGTATTACTTTGAATTTTGTCGATAATTTGCTGTTATTGTGGAAATAAATGAAATTAAACGAAATGAAAAAGTGTGAAAGATAAAATACCGGATTGAAAATGTTAATATTAATTGATTTGAGCAGACAGTTAGATAAAGATTCGAACTATAATGTGCATCTGTTGTTGCAAGATGAGCTGAAGTATATTCACAATGATGGCTTTACATCAATATATGAATAAATGTGTACGAAATTAGGAGATGTTTTTCTCATGTATTCTGCCATATTCTAATCTGAATGTCACATCCACCATGCTAACTATAAATCCTAAGACAGCGGAACGTTATAAGTATTGCTCGCCGATGGTTCAGGCGCAGGACGAATCGCAATCTCGATACGTATTTCGGGCAATTTGAACCACCATCTGTTGGAGGAATAAACGCTGTACGGAGTAAAACATCGCTAGCGATCGCAATTTTCGCCTTTATATTCGTCGAATTATCCTTTTTTCACTCCAAACACACGATTCTCATTTTTACGGTTTCATACAAAAGAGATTCGTTTGTACAATACTATATTGTTAGTCAAAATGTCTTCACAATATTCAGGGTCGGCGCTTTACAACGCGAATGCTTTTTAAGACGTTAGATCTGAGGGGAGCAAAAGTGGAGGATAATCTGCTCTGGAATACAATTAGGTTCTTGGGGCCTTAAAAATCATTTTGTTAATAGAAAATAACAACCTTTGCAAAATGTGTAAATGACCGCTTCTGCCGTCCATAAAGTTAACGTTGTTCATAGCGGTCGCGTTGCAAAAGCGAAAACCTAGTATGATGCATGCATGAGAAACATAAATAAGAATTCAATACTATATCACGCCTTCCAATGTCATAAGAAAATGACTGATAGAAAATAAATAGACAGATAATTTTCGTGTTAAGAAATTTTAGAAGTTAAACTGTTTTTTCTTTTCATCAAAGACTGAATCATTTACCATTCAAAAATGCATCACGCCCCATATTCCGGAAGTAAGTTGGAGCAAAATTTACAGACAAGCAACACAAGCTCAAACGAAGAATATCTCCATTTGTTTGTATATTTTGGACTCTAGGCATGATTTATGTTAAAAAAAACCCATATTTGTAATTCTAACCCTTATTTCAGCCCCTAAATAGTAAAAAATATACTGAAAAAGGTGGTGATTTTGACCTTTTTTTTTAATTTTTATTTTTTTATTGGAAGTCCATATATATGTAGGTGCCACGGTATGCTGATCTATACAGTGTGCACATGCAAGAAGGATATAATCTGGAGGCGGCGTGGTGTAGTGATTCTGACTCTCGCCTTTCAACCAGAGGGTCGTAGGTTCGAATCCCATCTATGGCTTTAATTTTCTTCAGCAAGAAATTCATCCACATTGTGCTGCACTCAACCCAAGTGAGATGAATGGGTACCTGGTAGGAATTTATTCCTTGAAAAGGCTTATGAGCCTAATAGCTGCACTGCTAAATCCTGGGTAATAATGATGCAATTTTATAGAGCTCTTATGGGGAATTCTCGTGAGGATTTGATAAACGCTAAATAAAAGCCGTTCATAATTATCATTATCATTATAATCAAGGCAAGAGTTTTTCTGACCAAGACCAAGCAAGTATGAAATAATATATAGCAAACTCTGACTTTTCTTCTGTAATACCCATCATTCGGTGATATCAACATATTTTGACATCCTTAGTTATTCACAATCTACCTGTATCCGAAGAATTTAAACACGGTTAAAAGCCCAGTTCAGCACATGCTGTTTTTTCAATGGGGCCTTGTAGTAAAAATACATTCAATTACAATGGATCATAATTACAACGGGTACATTGTACATTAAAAGTACATATCTATCTTCTGTCATTTATTTCATCAATGATGAAAGAAATAACTGATATGCCTTTGTGCGTCGCAGTAGGAATATCTTGAACAATTTTTTTTGTAAGAACCACAGACATTGATTTATTGCCCGTGGATGGAGAAGAATACAATGGTCAAATTTGGAAAATTTGAGTAAAATCAGATGATCGATTCAAAAGTTATGAATTTTCAAAGTTTTGATTTACTACCCTCACGGGTTCCCAAAATGGCTGCCAACATGGAGAACTCTCCATTTAATTTGTAAACAGAATATCACACTTTATTCTTTTTGTAGAAAAGACGACATCATTTTACTTTTTTTTCCAGTATAATGTAGACATCTTTGGGCACCCGTTTGCATTTGTATGCCTGTGTGCGTCGCATTAAAAAATCTTGAACATCAATTCTTTGTCAGAACTACAAAAATTTAATGCCAGTGGATGAAAGAACACGTTGTTCTCTTTTGCAATAATTTACTGATTTCTTTTTCTTTTCTTATCCCCCTATGAACGCCAAAATGACTGGAAAAGTTTGGAGTCTGACTTTAGGTTGGCATTAGTCCAGTTGAGGACTATGTGTTCTGAGAGCACCCACCTCTGCTTATTCTCTTGAACATGTAGAACTAGCACACAGGGGCTGCATAGCACTCAACCACAGAAAACCATGCTGTGATTGTGGAAAATGGTTGTAATTATATTGATTAATGTGATTTTCTTTATAAACAAGATAGCAAACTATCTCTCCTTCATGTAAATTCCAGAAGTCTATTCAAAAACTTTGATGAGCTTGTCACATTTTTAGCCACTGTGAAGCATAATTTCTCTGTCATTGGAATTTCAGAGACTTGGTTCAAGCCGTCAACAGATACAGCCCTATTTCATATTCCTGAATATTCTCTTGTTCAAGTCTGTCGTCAAGCCAAAAGAGGGGGTGGTGTTGCCCTTTATATCAGAGAAGGACTTGAATATAATGTTTGTAAGGATCTGTCAAAAGCATGCCTGGGCTATGAATCTGTATACATAGAGTTTATTGTGAATAATATTAAGACTGTTGTTGGTTGTGTATATCGGGCACCAGGCAACAGTGTGAGGTCATTTGTTTCGGACTTTGAACATGACTTACAAATTCTTTGTAGTAGAAATAAGAATATATATATCATGGGTGATTTCAATATTAACTTGTTGAATTATGACTCTGATGATCTAGTAAAGGATTTTGTAGATGTACTTATTTCATTTGGTTTATTTAGTCTCATTACAAAACCTACCCGGCCTTCTTCCTCAACACTCATAGATAATATATTCACGAATTGTGTGCAAGATGCATTTGAAAGTGGTATTTTCCGCTTAGACTTGTCCGATCATTGGCCAATATTCACTATCAATAAAAAGCAGACATTAAACACTGTCAAATCAAATAGTGATGGGTACAAGCGAGTGATTACAGATGTGAAGATTGAAAGTTTTAGACAAGATCTGCTTGCTTTTGATTGGTCATATCTTTACACTTTGGGAAGTGCAGATGAGTCTTATGATTATTTCTTGTCTATCTTTTCTCAGCTATATGAAATTCATTTTCCCATTGTTAAAACGAGTAGAAAACGCAAATGTAGAAAACCATGGATTACTCAGTGTCTCCTAATATCTATTCAACATAAATATAAGTTATATCATACATACATGAAATGTAAAAATGAGATGAATAAAAAGAAGTACCTTGCTTATAAGAATAAGCTGACGAACTTAGTTCGGAAAAGCAAACAAGATTACTATGATAAAGTTTTTAAAAACACCCAGAAGGACATTAGGAAGACTTGGATTCACATAAACGAGTTGCTTGGAAGAGGTAGAAGGAAGCTCATGCCAGATCGATTGTACCATGGTGAAATATTACTTACTTCTAATTTGCAGAAAGCTGAACATTTTAATGAATATTTCATCAATTTGCCTGAAAATATCAGTAAAGAAATTCCAAAAACCCAAGCTTCTTTCAAAGATTACATGCCAAGGCAAGACTATCCATTATCTTTATTTGTGAGGCCGACCTCTGTATGTGAAATCATCACGTTTGTGTCCTCATTGGATGCGTCTAAATCGAGTGGTTCAGATGAAATTTCTCCTAAAGTTATCAAGGGTTGTATTCATGCCATTGCAAATCCACTATGTCATGTATTCAATAAGTCAATATCTCAAGCCGTTGTTCCTACAAAGTTGAAAATCTCTAAAATTGTTCCTGTCTACAAGAAGAGTGATCGTAAATGTATTGAAAACACTGGTCAACAGCAAATTTGTTGTCTGTGATTTTTCAGCTGATTTATGGTAAATCTGAGGTGCTGAATCCAAAAATCACATTGGTTTTGCTCAATCAGGTCAAGTTTCCGAGCTATCCCCACATGTTGTTTTTTTACGTTTTGTACACTTGAATGCATGTGTGGAGCACTTTTAAAGGGTTTGGTGGGCTGAAATGTCATGGAAAATTGATATTTTTGTTAGAAATGATTATACTAATGGCAATAAATATCCAGGTCCAATATTTTCTGGTAATTATGTTGAAAATCCCTCAGTTTGAAGCTGTGAAACCTTAAAATCCTCAAAAAATTGGATGGGGCAAAGTATAAAGTTATTGGACAAAAACTGAACTGGAAGACCAGCCAAAATACTTATTTTTCAACATAAGAATATGAATTAGATAAACAAAACAAAAAAAGTTTGAGGAAAAACAAACAGAATTTGTGAAAATTATGAATTTTTAATTTAAAAAATGATGAAAATAATAAACACCATTATAGACCAATTGGCAACTTCCGTGACACCTTTTATTACCAGATGTACCATGTTATCATGTTTATATAAGAAAATTGTGAATATATATATTTATATTTATGACAATCTATTAATTAAAATGATAAAATCTTATGAAATTCAATTGTTTTAGTACATGAAATATTATTCAGTTTCATAAAAATGGAAATATTAAAATGTTTGTTAAATTTCTTTAAAAATCTGAACATTCTGATTTTTTTTTTAATTATAGGTATTTATTCTCATCCATGGATAAAGGATAAATGGTGAACGAGCCATTATCTTATCACCAGTGTCACCAAATTTGGATATTTGTATAGTGATTTTGGCATTATTTTCATCACTTTTTATATTATTAAAAATTCTGCATTTTCTCTTTACCTCTCAAATTTTCCTTAAACTTTTTGGGTCTTTTTTACTACATTTATGTTCTGCTGTTCATAAATAAATATTTTGGCTGGTCTTACCCTTTAATTTTGAAAAAATAACCATATGAGTTCCTCATCCGAATTTTTAGAGGATTTTGAGGTTTCATGGCTTCAAACTGAGCCATTTTCAGCAAAATTACCCATTATTATATGACTTTAATATTTCTTCCTATCAGTACAATCATTTCGCACCAAAATATTCATCTGCCATGTCATTTTATTCCATCAACACCTTCCAAACAAAACGTAAAAAACAACATGTGGGGATAGCTCGAAAACTTGACCTGATTAGACAAAACCGATGTGATTTTTGGATTCAGTGCATCAGATTCACCCTAAATCAGCTAAAAAATTGCAGACAACTTTCAAAAATTAAAATTTTGTTGACCAGTGAAATTATAGGCCAATTGCTCTTTTGCCTATCTTCTCAAAGATTTTAGAAAAAATAATGTACAAAAGATTAAATGATTACTTGCTCAGCTATGATATCTTGACACCGCATCAATTTGGTTTCAGGAAGAACTGCTCAACTAGCATGGGTGTATTAAACTTGGTAAATAAGATTATGAATTCTATGGATGATGGGAAATTTTGTCTAGGTGCTTTCCTTGATCTAAGTAAAGCCTTCGATACCATTGATCATAGCATACTTTTGATGAAACTTCAGCATTATGGCATTCGTGGGACAGCTTTATATTGGTTTAAAAGTTATTTATAGAACCGGTCGCAATTCGTTATCATCAATGGAGTCAGCTCAAAATATAGGAAAATTAGATATGGAGTACCGCAAGGGTCAGTTCTTGGACCTTTGCTATTCCTTATTTATATTAACGACATTGTTAATTCATCCAAATTGCTCACATATTCCTTATTTGCTTATGACACCTGCTTATTACTTACTAATAAGAACTTAAGTAGCCTTATCCAGGAGTTGAATACTGAAATTTCTCATGTTTTTGCATGGTTCTGTTGTAACAAGTTATTGCTGAATACAAGTAAGACTAAATGTGTTCTGTTTAGAACAAAAGGAAAGAAGGTAGATAATAATGTAAACCAATTAATTGTTGGTGGTCGTATAATTGATTTTAGTCGCAATGTGCAATTTCTTGGTGTGATAGTTGATGAATATTTGTCTTGGATTTATCACATTAATAATGTTTGTTCCAAAGTATCTCGCAATGTTGGTGTGATATCAAAAGTAAAATATTTCTTACCTCAGCGGACATTGATTTCGATATATTACGCTCTAGTTATGCCATATTTAATGTATTGCAACATTGCCTGGGGACATACATATATGACTCATATTCATAAAATAAAAGTTCTACAAAAGAGAGCGCTGAGATACATAACAAATTCAACCTATATGGCTCCAAGTTCTCCACTCTTTGTGCAATTAAACATGTTGCTCTTTGAAGAAATGGTAACATTAAATTGTGATATTTTTATGTATAAACATCAATGCCTCAACTACCCTTTCTTACAAGAAACGTTTGTTCTTAATTCTAGGATTCATAACTATAACACACGTCAGAAAAATCTCATTCACCAACCGTTTGCTAGAATTAATGCCACATTGAAT
>BQKZ01004753.1:31877-45419 GCA_036244855.1 Temnopleurus reevesii | reverse complement strand
GAAGAAGAAAGTGGAGGATGATGAGCAAAGGAGGAAGAGAAGCGGAAGAGGAAAAATGAGGTGGATGAGGGAGGGAACAATGAGGAGAAAGAGAAAAGAATAGGAAGAGAATAGAATGAGAGAGGAGGAGGAGGGGGACGAGCAGGAGAGGGAGGAGAAAGAGAAGAAGTAGAGGAGAAGCGAAGATGGAAATCAGATAAAGAAGGAGAAAGAAAAGGAGCAAAAATGGAGAGGTAGTAGGAAAATGGAAATCAGATAAAGGAGGAGAAAGAAAAGGAGGAGGAAGCGGAGTAAGAAAGGAAAATGATGGAGTATATGAGGTGACGAGGATGAGTAGAAGATGAAGAACGAGGAGGAAAAAGATGAAGGGGGAAGAAAGAAAGAGAATGAAGAGGGGAAGGAGGGAGAATTGTAAACCCACATTCCAGAACATTATGCATGGTATTCGTACTTAATAATTATACAAAATAAAACCTTGAGAATTAACTATTGAGTGTCATAGAAAAATGATCAATAACTATATATCAATATTTGGCTACTAGTCTAGTGCACAGGTCCACCTCCTGGTGTTCATGGTGCTTTGATAAAATGAAGAGAAGAAAAGGAAATGTTTCAACGTATCATCTACTTAATTCTGTAATTCTCATCAACTTTGCACAGGATCTGCCCAGTTCCAATTGTCGATGGGTTTAAGAAAAACATAATGCAACTCACTTCAATTCGCTGGTTCCGCCGGGAACGAGATTAATGGTCTTCGAGTACAGGTCTTTACGGTGAGCAGTGGTGGCCGGGACCAGCGTATCATTCTTACAACTCTGTACCTTTGTTTCGTAGTGATACCATCTAAAAAGCAAGAAAAGGAAAAGATGCTATAAATTTCTTGACCACAATGGTACAAATCAATTTTCATAATTCACTGGTTCCCACCTCCATTATCCCCGGAACAAAGTTTTTTTACCTTCGAGTACAAGTTTATAAAGCTGAGTTGTCGTGTGCGGGACAAACTTAACATCCTTTAACTCTGTTGTGTAGTAATATCATCTAGAAAGCAAAATAAGATAATGATGGCAACGAGCTTAAGCCATGGTAATAACAATGCCAAGTGCCATGAGCACTCGGTAAAGTGGATACATGCACTGCATAAATTGCATAGTATCATTATCATTAATATTATTACACAAAATTGTAAAAAATACTTCACTAAATGGCCCATTGAGTGTTCCTTGCTCTTAAAATGACCCATGGTGCCAGATGATTCACTAAGTATAAATTAATTTGAAATGCAATGGGGGATTAACAATACTAACAATATTTTACCAAGAGGATTTCAGAAATATTGAAAGTGCAATCCATGGGTACATGTAGGCGTGCAACATTGTGCATGGATTTATTGCAAATTTTCTTTACTTCATTGGTGGGTCTTGAACAGCAACCCACTGTTTGAAAGGCAAGAGTCAGAACATCAATTCCTCCTGTATGCAGTACTGTAAAGCTGAAATTTTCCGCAGGGGCTATATTTTTGCGAATTTCACAACCATTAACTCCCTAAAGCATTTAGAATACCCATAGACTTGTGTACAATAATCATTCAAAACATGAAAATAAGAACTGGCCAATGTGTGAAAAGGTCTGAAATTCAGTGAATTTGAGAAAATTCAGGTACGCTGAATATTGGATTTTGGAGTAATGTATTTTAGTTTTGACTCACGTTCCTTCTCCATCCCAATGACTTGCTCTCGCACAGATGATGTTGACATAGTCTTGTTTGGTGAGGGTGTCGAGTACTGTCTTGACTACCTCCGTAGCTATCTTGAATTTCTCACCCTTCATGGAATAACTGGAAAGAAAAGAGAGAAAATTGTGTTACTGTATGATTATTTTAAAACTTGATTATCGCTGCCTACATCATCAGCATCACCATAATCATCCTCCTTATCATCATTGTTGTCATCCTCTACCTCCTCCTTATCATCATAATTACAATTGGAATCAACACCACACCACCATCATCTTTATTATCACATCCACTACCATCACTACCATCACCATCTTCATCGCCACCCCACTATCACCACCACAACCACCACCATCACCACCACCAACATCATCACCACCACCACCGCCACCACCACCACCACAACCACGATCACCACCACTGCCAACATCATCATCACCAGCATCACCATCCCTACCACCAACCACCACCACCACCATGACTACCACCAGCATCACCATCACCACCACTACCACCACCACCATCATCACTACCACCGCCATCACCACCACCATCACAACCACCAACAACCACCACCATCACTATCACCACTACCACCGCCATCACTACCACTACCATCACCACTACCACCACCAATGTCATCACCATCGCCATCACCATCACTGCACCTCCTTATCCTCCTACCTGCAATCCAGGATGATGACTACATCTTTAGGCCCGCTGGTCACTGTGATGTACCAGGGCCTCACACGAGGGTCAAAGTTAGTGTTCCATTCTTTCCCCGGGTACAATCTCATGAACCCCAAAACAATACCACACCATCTTCATTATCATCATCCTTATCACCATCATCACCATTTTTACTGTTATCTTCTTCTTCTTCCTCCTCCTCCGCCTCATCATCATCATGATCAGCATCGTCTCTGTCACTATGCTCCTTCTTCTTCTCCTCCTCCTCCTAATCATCATCATCATCATCATCATCATCATCATCATCATCATCATCATCATCATCAGCATCACCATCACTATCACCACTACCACCGCCATCACTACCACTACCATCACCACCACCACCATCAATGCCATCACCATCACCACCACCAGCTCATCTCCTATCCTCCTACCTGCAATCCAGAATGATGACTACATCTTTAGGCCCGCTGGTGGCTGCGATGTACCAGGGCCTCACACGAGGATCGTAGTCATTGTAGAATCCAACAAAGTTAGTGTCCCATTCTCTCCCCGGATACAATCTCACAAGACCCTCTACTGAGCCAAAATACTGCCATCTGATCAAAATCAATCCATTAATAATAATAATAATAATTATATGAAATATTGTTTGAAGGTTTCACTCGTGGAAGAATGATGAAAATAATGCTTCACGGTACAACAAGTTATCTTTCTTGGAAATGTGAGTGGTCCTGAAAAGGACCTACCCACTCTCGACGTTTCGATGAGCATTTTCTGATTGTTTTCAAGAGAATGGAGGCGATTCTCTTGAAAACGATGAGAACATGCTCATTGAAACATCGAGAGTGGGTAGGTCCTTTTCAGGACCACTCACATTTGCAAGAAAGATAACTCGTTTTACCGTGAAGCATTATTCTCAATAATCATATGATATATAATTTCTATAGCGCTAAAAACAAGGAGTATAATATCACATTTCAATTCAACAATTAGAACAAAAATGAAAACAATTATACTAAAGAATCTTGTCTCCTTTAATAATTTGTCCTTAATAAAGACATGATGGATATACATATTGATACCAAGATCATACATGGTGTAAATCTTTACAAAAAATAGTGTTCAGGTATGTATACATCAGGGTACATCAGGATATTAGGATTATTTTCTATGTTTATATAACAATATCCAGCTGTTTTTTTTAGATAACTCCACTTTTAGTATAAATTTGGGGAGTATTGGTAGCCATGTTTTGTCTAAAAACGTGCGAAACACATACGTTTGCGATTGTCGAGCTGCAAGCTAGTGAAATATAACTTGCTCACCATCGCTATTAAAGATTAGCAATACCGTGATTTTTTTGTTCGCCAATCTTCGCAACCAAAATGGCTGTGGACAGCTTGCCAATAGTTTGCGCCCTCTGATTGTCATGTCGCCTCGCATTTAATTCAATGAAAGGAAGTGTTGCCCATTTGAGCAATAATATCCATAATATTAACTCTCCTATTAAGTTGTTCTGCTTAAATTTATATCTGGAAATATTTCATAATTTCATAATATTTCATAAATATTTCATAAATCCAGATTACAAAAAATGGTTTATTGTCTTGAACGAGTTTAAATACACTCACCTGAGTAACTGGTCTTCTTTGTGATTCGCTTTGAATATTTCCTCGAGGCCGCTGGTGAAGTAAGTACTTTTGATTACTCCTGGGTCTGCCCTGTTCACACTATCCGATATCTTTACAATGCTGGAGTTATAGCTCACTGGCTGCATGAAATATCTGGCAATGAGAACACACACATAAAACATCAGTCACTTGATCACTCCTGGGTCTGCCCTATTCACACTATCCGATATCTTTACAATGCTGGAGTTATAGCTCACTGGCTGCATGAAATATCTGGCAATGAGAACACACACATAAAACATCAGTCACTTGATCATTCCTGGGTCTGCACTGTTCTCACTATCCGATATCTTTACAATGCTGGAGTTATAGCTCACTGGCTGCATGAAATATCTGTAAATGAGAACACACACATAAAACATCAGTCTCTTTATCATTCCTCATGTATGACATCAAAGATTAAGCCAAAGTTGCCATTTTAAGGATGCCCTTTAGTGGGGGAAATGCAAACTTTGAAAACTCATAACTCTTGAACAAATTATCAAATTTTGCTTAACTTTTCTCAATTTGTTCATCATATGTTTCTTCATCTATATGTACTCGCAATAGTTCAATGTCACGGAGAAGTTCACTTTAACTGGTATAACATGCGATCCAATTTCTTCAGACTGTTTTACGGCTTGCATGTTTCTTTTTGACAATTCTGAAGTACTGCATTAGTTGATCATTTAAAAATTGCAGTATGCCCTTTTTTTACTTTGCACAATAGAGGTTAAACTTGCACAAACTGTAGAATACGAAACTAAAAAAACAAGTTTGATTGCCTTCAGAAGCTTGTAAAACCAAGAATGATTTGCCTACTTCCAGGTATTATCATTTTGTAATTGAAACCTCTTCAATTGTGTTAATTTAATTAATTAGATAAACAAATAATGTAATGATCACATGTAAATACTTGATTGGTGTTGCTATATATCAATGTACAGTGTATCAATGTTATCAGGACATTGGTGTTGTGAAAATATTTGCTAGCTACTTTATAATCACAGTGCTTTATCTAGCAGAACAAATGTTTAAAAACAATTGATTACAACAAAATAAATATTCAACAAAACAGATCATGTAGAATTTGGTCATTGGTGTATTTAGTTGTCGGTTACTTCTAAAGTTTTAAACAAGAACAGTGCAAGGTAGAATATTTTGGTACTCAGGCCCTACTCTGTGGAATGCCCTTCCACAGAGTCTGAAAACCTTATAAACATCATTATCTTCCTTCAAGGGCAACCTTAAGACTTATTTATTTAAGAGTGCCTTTTGACTTTCCTTGTTATTTCTTTTCTGTAATGAATTTGCTCTAAGCGCCTTGAGCACCTACATGTAATCAGGGTGGAAAGTGCGCTATAAAGACACATATATTATTATCATTATTATCATTATTGTGATCCCATCGCCCTGAATTTTGCAGTGATAGCAGGTCAGCAAAATTTTGGACTTGCATTATAATTTGTTTTATAATTATTTAGCATTTTTGGCAAATAATAATATAATAATAATAATATTTTCAAATACTCATGTACATTTAAATGTAGATATTTTCATGAATGCTTTTTTAATAGTTCAAATCTTTTTATCTTATTTTGCAGTGTAACTTGTTCTACATGAACATGTACATGTACATCATCTGAATCAGAAAAATATTTGTAATTTTAGCTGGTACAAAAGGTTTACTTTGAGAGAGAGGCGGAGATGATGTGGAAGAGAAGAAGAGATAAATTTATGAACTTTGTTGCTTACCGGTCCTTAATTTTGAGACTTGGAAGGGAGTGAAAAGCTAAAGAATCTTAAAATGACATTTCAGGTTTAATAAGTACATGTACATGCATGTACATGGTTGTCATAATTTTGCTTTGATTTTTCAATTTGAGGGAAAAAGAAAAAAGAAAGAAAGACAGAAGTCAGTCCATTTTCAGAGTTCATCGTCCTTATGCAGGAACAGGTTTTCTGCATCATATTGATTCCAACCTGTCGTCGTAATAGTCATCTGTGGTCACATCCTGGTACAAATATGGATCCGTTCATATTTTTTTTTCATAAATATTTTTCTATTTGATAAATGACAAAAAGCTCAGTTTGTGACATGTTTAGAGGCTAGGTCGGTGTAGGGCATTTAATTTTCTTTTTAGCCCTATCAGATACAGCACATCATGCTTATGCCGTAACAATTTCTCTGCATCATATTGATTCCAACCTGTCGTCATAATAGTTATTTATGGGCACATCCTGGTACGAATATGGATCTGTTCATATTTATTTCTCATAAATGACAAAAAAGCTCAGTTTGTGCCATGTTTAGAGGCTAGGTTGGTGTAGGGCGTTTAATTTTCTTTTTAGCCCTATCATATACAGCACATCATGCTTATGTTGTCCTCATAATAGTTATTTATGGGCACATCCTGGTACGAATATGAATCTGTTCATATTTATTTTTCGTCAATATTTGGAATAAAAAACGTATAGTCTTTACCCCTTGTCTGGAGCTGGATTTTTCCCATTACATGTATATGATGTGTACCTTGGTCCTCCATAATATGAGGTCATATTGACTCAAACCATCCCTGATTCCAAACAAAAGAATTTAACGTAGATGTTGAATTTGTGGCCAACTTTTAAAACAGACATGTTCAGTTTATGAGGCTTAATATAGTCGTTTGGAACATTCATAAATCAATATGATTTTTGTGTTGCATTGTGGAGGATAATACTGCATGAATTTGGTCAAAACAATCACTCATCACTATTGTGTTGCATTAATTTCACTGATTAAGACGTTTGAGAGAGGAGTTATTTTTACTGGTTATGATGGTTGCTAATGGCAGAGTTGGAGATTCGGAACATACATGTAGCTACCCACCACGGGCAGGTAACGATTTATGAATATTTGACAAGTTTCACTTAAAACTATAAAATACCACAATGTTGATTTCTTAGTATTTTATATATATATACAAAGGGTTGGTTTTATATGAATACAAAGGTTGCTTGGCCAGTGGATGAAATGGAGAATGAGAATTGTGTGCTTTTTAGAAACTTATTCTAATTGCTACTTTTTATTGTCTTTTTCTATCTGGAGAGTATAAGAATGGTGAAAGTATTGGTTTTATGATAATTCTGATCTGTCCAAATATAATAATTATTGCATCAAGAAATGTGAGATCAACTTCAAATGGACGTCAACATAGAAGGGCCATTCCATTGATAGCAAATATCCGTTTTGCGAACTATGGCTTGACTCTTGAAAACTATTCAATGAAATTCCTGAAAAATTCCTTTTTTAACACTTGGGCAATTCCACGCTAAAGTAAGCATTTCACCCAAAATTTTAAATCCATCCTAATCAGACAAATTTGGTATCATATGAAGGCTTAGAGTCTGAATTTTTAGAATCTTAGAAAAATAAAAAATTTAAACGAGCATAAGGTTAAATTAACATAATTAATTCTCAGAAAAATATGGAAATTGTCAATGAAATATTAAGCATGCTGTGAGCAATGTTTCACATGTTTATGTCATGTATTGTGCTGTTTTAAACTTGTTTGAGATTTAAAAACCATAATAAGATGGTATTTTTGTGACATTTTTCATTTTCATGCTCCAGTAATTTCTTTTATATGACATTGTTAATTGTCCTTCCGTTCCCACAAAAACATGATTTTTTAACATTACATCATATATAGTGGCTTTACAAACCAGAAAATTTCAATTCAAAGCAAGTTTAGGCATATCTATAATCCTGGGCCAACATTGTTCACACTATAGGATATCTTTACAATGCTGGAGTTAGTCACTTATAGCTCAATGGCTGCATGAAATATCTGGCAATGAGAACGCACATATAAAACATAGTCTCTTGATCACTCCTGGGATCTGCACTGTTCATATAATCAGATATCTTTATAATGCTGGAGTTATAGCTCATTGGCTGCATGAAATATCTGGCAATGAGAACACACACATAAAACATCAGTCTCTTGATCATTCCTGGGTCTGCACTGTTCACACTATCCCATATCTTTACAATGCTGGAATTAAGCAGTGCAGCTATTAGGCGCATAAGCTTTTTCAGGGAATAAATTCCTACCAGGTACCCATTCAACTCAACTGGGTTGAGTGCAGCAGAATGTGGATGAATTTTTTTACTGAAGGAATTAACGCCATATGGGTGGAATTCAATCCTCTGATCAAAAGGCAAGAGTCATTACCACTTCACCACCGTGCCTCCACACATAGTATATGTGAGAGAGAGAGAGAGGAGGGGGAGAGAATTCAAATTAGTTACAATATTAGAGTTATATCTCTGTATGCAATAAATGTGCACCACACACGAAACATGTATCCATAGAGATGAATAGACAATTTAGTCACGCATGATAGCTTGGAGATGATTCATTCTGCTCTCCATTCACATCATACAGTGTGCTATCCACATCTAAAGATATGAGTCACACTTGGTAGATGGCAGATGGTTGGGGAGTCATTCTCCTCTCCATTCACATCATACAGCAATATGCTACATCCCCCCATCAATGGGTGTTTTTATCTACGTTGAAATACCTGGGTGTAGAAACGGTATTAAAGCAAAGCTTGTTCGTCCATCATAAATATCACTATTCTCTGGTAATGTGCGAACTTAAAAGGATGGTTTGCCCAGAATTTTTCCTGGGCAGTTTTAATCTGATTCACTGAACCAACTTGGACTATTTCATCTGAAGATGAATACAACAAATTTTCATTGAGAGGTTTTCGAACGAGGTATACACGTCATGCAAATTGCTCTTAATTCCCATGCAGGAATGACGAGAAATACATTCATGTATGAGGTGTGCACTGCACATTGAAAGCATGATAACACCACGACAGTGCTTGGGCATGGTAGGCCTAATGTCCCTAATAGTCAGCGTGGCTGCATCTTCCAACATCACCTTCATCGTGCAACCTTGGACTAAAAAACCTTGCTACGTAAAGGAGGAAAATGGATTTCTACAAACGACCTTCTACGTTCCCGAGGACCTGGCGCCGCTCGATCGCTATTTCGTGGCATGGAACAGTGACCAAGAAGGCCGTGGTAAATGGCTCATCAACGGAACAACGTGCTTGATCTACGTGGACAGCGCAGATCGCGACACGCAGGACGCACGCTGGAAGACAGCTATCAACTACGATGGGCGGTACGTCACTACGGTAACGGAGGTCACACAACTGATATATCACGATGAAACACCACCACTCTACGCCTTCGTGATTGATCGTGACGAAGATCGGATAGTAGCCGTATCTTCGGTTACAGCTTATTTCTATGTAGAGCAGGAATGCAATCCATTCTCTACTGTATCAACTCAGAAAAATGAGGTCAAAACCTCTGCCCCTCATGATGGATATCTACATGCACTGACTGGTCGAGTGAGGGATGTTAGCTCTGTCGTATATAGGATTTTTGTAAGTAATAAGAGAAATAATGATAATAATAATTTTAATATTACGTAAAATCAAGTTTCCACACTTTTAAGGAGTTTAGAGAACAATTTTCATATAATACATACAGCTTTAATTAAAAAGATTTGGAAGAGATTTGGAAGATTAGACAACTTTGTAAGCTATAGAAAGAAATTAGACTACTGCCATCGTTTTATTGAATAAAATTGATTTAGAAATGGCTTATTTATTTGAAAACAAAAATAACACGGCACAGCTATGTATTCATGTCTTATTGTCTGAAACCTCTCTTTTTCAAACCCTTAATGCAAAGAAAATTTTATTTTTTCGTCAATATATACATGGGTGCAGATACATTTATTGATTCAACCTTTTGAATATCAAAAAATGTATTCATGGGTTAAAAAGGATTCTTATAATCAATAAGTCAAAAAGTGCACAACATACGTGGCAGCATGTGACCAAATTTTGCAATTCAAGTTCACATGAAAGTCATTGGTCATTGAAATATAATACATAATTTACCTATTTATTACCTAAATTACTTCATCCCTTTTTATGTGTTGGTCTGATTATTCTTCTTTTAATCAAAGCAAAACTTTTCTGGCCAAGACCCAGGCTTTAAGCGGCATGGCTATTCATTCACTGACCACACGATGGGTCCAGGGATAGGTTCCCCTTTAAAAGAAGAGTCTACCCCAAAATAATTTTTCCTAAACAGTTGCAGAAAAATCAATTGAACTGAACAAAAAAGTTTGAGAAAAAATTAGACAATAATAAGAAAGTTATGGATGTTTAGATATTTATAAAAATGGCATCTGATGATGTCATAGGTGCACAACATTTATCATATTTATATCATATAAAATGTTACTTTTTCCCCAAAAATATGATTTCCCCAAAATTCTAATCAAAGGATATCTTGATGATAGATCGGCCTATGTAGATCACCTATTTACATGTTTACATTCAAAGAAACTTTGTATCTTTCTGTAGAAATAATGAATTTTGCACTATGAATACAAAGACAATTCTGGTCAGTAGTGCATCAAAGATTCTGAAAATTTTCAGATTTGCTCATTTTTTCAAATCTTTAAAAATTCATAACTTTTTTTTATTTTTTATTTTTATCATTGTTTGATTTTCTTCAAACTTTTTTGTTCTGTTCACCAATTTATTCTGCTTCTGTAAAAATATTATTTTGGGGTACACTCTTCTTTTAAGTACAGGAATATAATAGGATCATTCTGATATTTTGAATGCCTGATTGCATGTGAAAATACAACACATTTCCACATATATATTATATTCGTATGTTTGTGTGCTTTTTTTTAAACAGGCATCGACCATCGTGGGAAACGTTTGCTCAATTCATCTCTTGGTCATCGCTGTTGCACAGCTTTGCTTCCCGAATGCATACGATACAATCAGAAAGAGGCAGTAGAGCACAATGGAGACGGGTGTGGCTCAGGTGCCACCAACGTAATAGGAGAATTCCTAACCGCCAATCGACCAGCATAGGCAATAACAATCCCTACAGCACTTTTTATAGATGAGAAAGTATATTTTTCCCTCTTTTTTACTATTTTCTCCAAATAAGGCTATTTTTCATCTATTTAAAAAAAATGAAAATAGCCCTATATTGGACTATTTTCTTATCTATTTTCTGAACATGGTGTTTGACCAATATATTTTCAATATATGTTATACTAATCGTTAAGAAAAATATATTTTTTGGCTATTTTCAACAGTGAAAGATTATACAACAAATATATTTTTTGGCTATTTTTCCTTTATTTTCTAAATATTTGCAAAATAATATTTGGCTATTTTTTCAGTGAAAAAATGTACAAAAAACAGATTTTTTAGATATAACCTTATATATGTTTTGAAGATTTTTTAGCTATTTCATTTTTAGTCAGGATATCTCACAATACCATCAATATTGATTGGTTGGTGCTGGGGAAGTGACCAGCAATTTTGGAAATTATACATGTGCAATGTCTCTAATTTACGGATAATATTATTGATGGAACTTCCCCTGAATGCAACGCATCATAAACAACTAATGCGTACCCCATCGTCTTCAAATTCTGGCCTTCTTCAAATACCATCTTCTAAGAAATCATGTGTGATTTTTGTAAAACTTTTTTTGTTCTGCTCACATTTTTTGCTCTTGTTAATTTTTTGGCGGTAAGACTCTTCTATAAATACAGTATATTAATAATTTACAGTGTATAGAGGTTCATTATTCCTGATCCTTTTTCTATAAAGAAAGATTTGCTGTTGATAACTTTGATTTTTTTTTAGCAAACAATGTTCAGTTTCAGACATAATGAACCTTCAAAATCATGATATCAGTTTTTACAGAAAAAGTTCATTGCTTTAATTTCCGATTTGTCATTATTTAGCAATAAAATTGAGTTTAAGATAGCATGAAATTTCAAAATCATTAGTTTTTACATCAACAGTTCTATGCTGTAATTTCATAGAAACGAGCATGCTTCATCAAGTTATGAAAGACTTTATAAACTGGTATCTGTTCTTGCGCGTAATGATTAAAAATAATATGACGCATGTTCGATGCAAGGAGGGATACAAGTTGTTCCTAAAAGTCGTTCTTAACCAATTCTTGGAATTGTCATTTTCTCATTGAATTGAGGAAAATCAGACAAACAAACTGTGAAAATTTGAGCAAAATTAGACAATCCGTACAAAAGTTATGGATATTAAAATTCACAGAGATATAACGATCGCTGCCGCTGATGGAGATCTGTGCTATCGGCAACACTGATGGAATTTGTGACTTCATGTCGATCAACTCCTCATTCACTTTGAACATAGATTTTTAAGATGGATTAATGCAAAATTTGGAGTAAGAGTTCAACATGATTGTTCTAAGAACACACCCTGATTCGATAAAGGGATGCTATACACAAGTGGAAAATCAACATTTTGTTGACTTTACCGAAAAAAGGAATAAAATGCAAAATTTTGTATACATGAATAGTTGTCCGATATGACATCACGGATTCTTTCGATGTTGCTGATTGCATAAATCCCCATCAGCGGCACTGATCGTCATATCTCTGAGAATTTGAAAATTCATAACGTTTGAACAGGATTGTCCGATTTTGCTCAAATTTTTCACTTTTTGTTTGTTTGTTCAGTCTACCTCAAAATAATATTTCTTTAACAGGAGCAGGAAAATCAAATGAACAGAACAAAAAAAGTTTGAGAAAAATCGGACAACCAATAAGAAAGTTATGAATGTTAAAATATTTAAACAAATTGGCATATGGTCACGTCATAGGTGCACAACTGACCATTTATTGTACTCATATCAATGGAAACAATGATACTGTTTCCCCAAAGACTATGATTTGCTCAAAATTGTAACTATAGGATATCTTCATGATAGATAATGTATTTACACCTGCAGATACCCTATTTTCATGTTTACATTTATACCAACATTGTATATTTCTGTATAAATGATGAATTTTGCACCATTAATGAAATTTCTGGTTAGTAGTGCACCAATGACTTCATCAAATTGGCCACACGTCAGAAAATTTTCACTGATTTCCTCATTTTTTACAAATCTTTAAAGATTCCTAACTTTTTTATTACTAGTCCAATTTTTTTCAAACTTTTTTGCTCTGCTCATTTATTTTTTCTGCTCCTGTTACAGAATTTTTTGGCACAGACCTTTCATTCTAAAGTCTTTCTGACCGTGGTAAAACACCGCCCACAACAATATGCACATCACCAGGAATTTACCACATTATACTTACGAATTGAACTTGATATCCTCTGGTAGCGAATCCGATATGTCTGCGTCTTTGTACACGCTATCACTAAGCTGTGACAATCTTGTATAATTAAACTCACTATTGGTCGAGTTCATGAAGCTGTCGTACAGGTCCACCACCTTTTGAACAATTTTCTGAAAAAGAAACGAAATAAAGACACGATATAAACCATTCC
>BQKZ01004753.1:12608-25183 GCA_036244855.1 Temnopleurus reevesii | reverse complement strand
AATTAAAGGCACCAGGGCAGACCCACACGTTCAAGCCAGACAGCCACCATGTGTGTTCACAGGCAAGGCATTCCCATCCTCACAGATCATGATCATGCATGCACAAATGGGATTCTAGATATGCTGTAAGCTGTCATTTGCTCTGGTCCTATTATACATGAGAAATTACCTCTTTATATTGAAACCTTATTATATCAGGGCCAAAATACAGTAAATTACAATGAGATGAGACCAGGAAAACTACCTTGTTATAACGAGAGCTTGTTATATTGATCAGTGCTCTTTATAACAAGGTTTGACTGTATTAGTATATTCACTAAATTTCAGACCTCTTCACACATTAGCAAGTTATTTTTATGTTTTGAACAATTATTATACACAAGTCTACGGGTATTCTAACATCAGCAAATTCACCGTTGAGAAATTCACTAAAATAAAATCCCCAGCGAAAATTTCAGCTTTTACAGGAACTAACATTATAGTGAGCACAAATGTTTGTTTCCAACATGCATGTTTCCCCATGCAGAAAAAATATGCTAATTTTGCTACTCAATTCATATGCATCAAAACACACAATATCTATAACTGATCAAACGCAAGCTTTGTCAATTTACCAACATGTACATGTATCATTACCTCCCGCTGATGTGAATTGCAATTAAAGGCACCAGGGCAGACCCACACATTCAAGCCAGACAGCAGGCATATGTGTGTTCACGGCCAAGGCATTCTTGTGCTCTAAATTGATTACGAGTTGGATCGATACACTGTACTTCCCTAATGCATAAATTGTGAGCAGAATTAGGCACAAAGGACAAGGGCAAAGTAAGCAACTTCCATTCAAGCATTCGCAATTAGCTCCCTGATCATGAAAGAAAATCCCAAGTGCAACTCTTGTTCAACATCTTTCCACAGAATGAGAAAAATTGAAATTTCTTCTGTGTTTATCTAGCTATTGATAATGCTTGAATGAAGGTTGTTTACTTTGTCCCAGGCCTTTCTCCCCTCTGCTCACAGTGCTAGGGGAGCAGAAATAGCGTGGCTGGAGACATGTATGGCGGCTGTAATGGGTGTGCACAGATGTGTACATGAGTGTACAAATGGGTATTGTTCAAGATTCTAGACATTATGGTGACCAGACATTTTCTTGGGTGATAAGTGCTCCAATCCTACTTATTCGCTAGATGTAGGGTGAGAGTTATATGTTTGTGATACATTCATGTTTTAGATTGATGTAAAGAGAATGGTCCCCTAATGCCTAGGGGAGCATAGATCGCATGGCTGGAGACTTACAAATATACATCACAATGAGCAGAAGAGGCAAAGGATTGTGGACACAGTAAACAACTTTATTCAAACCTTGACAATAGCTCACGGAATAATTTTCCTGATATCACACAACAATTTGCTATGCCTTTTAGCATAATTGCTACACAAACAATGATTTGTATATATATAGCGACTTTTTTTAACATACAACTGTACAGTAAAGTATTTGAAATTATCCCTCAATGTCTAAGAGTGCTAATATCAAATGTGAAAACTAAAATTATTCCTTGTAGCTTTATCAATACAAAAGAAAGCACCTTCGCTATTCATTGTAAGACGCCTTTTGGACACTTCAGTTCTCCGCACAATGAGGATATTTTCTTTTGTGTTTATCTATCTAAATCGTGAATGCTACAATGAAATTGTTTTCTTTGTCCAAAATCCTTTGGCCCTTCTGCTCAAAGTGCATGTATCGATGCCTGGATATGCACAGAAGTGTACAAATACATGAATACATAGGTACACAAATGGGTATTGTTCGAGATTACAGACATTACGGTGACTCAACACACGGTTAAATTGCCTTTGTTTGGGGAAGAAAGTAATGAGACTACGTATGGGTCACTTTTTGCAATGATTCTTCCAATGATTTACATATATGTCACATGTATGTATAGTTGATGAGTGAAAATGACAAGGAACCATTGTTTACTTTTTTTTAATGTTACAGAATAATGTATTCATAAGCTGAAATTTTTGCTGGGGATCTATCTTAGCAAAATTCACGATCATGCTTGAATTAAAAAAACAACAACCAAATTTCACTCATTATAATGCTCATGTGAACAATGATCTTTCAAAACGTACAAAACATTGGGCACTAACATTATGTCTAAAATTCATTGCATTCGCTAAATACTTCTTATAGTAGTATTGCATCAACATTTCTAGAACATGGCAGCCCCTTCAACTCAACTCTGGTCATTTTTTTCTGTTTGCCTTTCTCCTGATATTTTGGCTGTGTTTGTACCAATTTGGTATTTGTTTCTATTTCCTATTTCTTCCAAATGCCAAGTAATAGATAAATAAATTCTGAATAAATAAAAGGATACATAAATAAATTTGTTTTTTTAACTCTCAATTTCAATAATTCTGAATTACTAGGTTGAATTCAATTCATTAAACATTCATTGAGGAAAATTTGCATCAACGAAACATTAAATAATAGATTGGTTTTGAGGGTACAATTCTGTTTTCTATCGAACTGATAGAGATAGAAGTAACATTTACATTACAAACCACTTAATTGGTTAAAGGGGAATTACACTCAGACATAAAATTGCTATCATTAAATGAAGAAAAATAAGATGAACAAACTGTGAAAATTTGAGCAAAATCGGACAATCCATTCAAAAGTTATGAATTTTCAAAGTTTTGATTTACACCCCTCATGGGCTCCTTAAATTGGCAAACGTACAAGCACAAAATGGCTGCCAACATGGAGAGCTCTCCATTCACTTTGTACACAAAATTCTACATTTTCCTCTTTTTCCAGAAAAGTAGACAAAATTTTGTTTCTTCGGTTAAATATATTATAGCCACATCAATTCTGCAAGCATTCCAGAAAGAACGGTGTTGATTCCTCATTTGAAATATGATATTGATCCATTTTCAATAAATTTATATACAAGGTTAATGAGGAGTTCTCCATGTATGACATCACAGATTATGCTAATTAGCTATATGCATGCCAATTCACGGATGCTCAGTATAGGTGGAAGTAATAACTTTGAAAATTCATTACTTTTGAATGGATTATCCGATTTTGCTCAAATTTTCACAGTTTGTTCATCTGATTTTTCTTCATTTGCTGACTGTACATTATTGTCTGGGTGTAATTCCCCTTTAATGATATTTATATTAATCATATCAAAGAAGAAACTTTATTTGTCTAACATAAGGCTTTGGTGGTTCTGCCCCCCCCCCCCACCCAATGGTGTAAAACGTCAGGGCTTATATTTTATTTCTAAAGTCGTACGTTGGGCGCAAAAATGTGGCCAACCTGAGCTTTGAGGGCCAGTTGGCGTGAACATGTCATGCAAAGGTTGTTAACATCACCTGTAGAAATTCGAATACACACAAGTAAACATGCCACAAAACATGCATGTTTAACATTTAATTACAAGACACACTTTATATTTAATTACCAAACACATTTCACATTCAATTACAAAACACGCTTTACATTTACATGTAATTACGCAGCAAGTTTTACATTTAGTTACATTTTAGGCAAAGAATAATAAATTGTCATTTTGTTTCCTCCACTTTCAGATTTCGAGAAGTTCATTGAAAATTATAACAATTTTCATCTAAAACAGAGTAAACTTGTGAATGACAAAAACAAAGTTTCTTGGTCGAATGTGGTGCAAAACCTTTTGCCGATGCAACGCCGCTCTCACGATTCCACTGGCACTGGTTTGTATAGCGAAAATCCAATAACCATTTTGTGGTCCATTTTGCTGTGAACGTTGTTAACCTGTTTACTACAAATACTAGTTACTACTGAACTGGGTAGTCCCTGCACAATGTCTACAGGAATTACAGATTTTAGTAGACTAGTCAATGGATGATGTGCATCAATTGAAGACTTGCACTCACTCTCACTCACTCACTCAGACTCGGTCATACACACATGATACACGCAATCACGTTCTTCGCACCGGCTCTTCATCCCCTACCCTGGGCGCCCCTATCGGAGCGACTCCCGCTGCCGCTGTGTCGCGTCTGCAGTGAGTGGACCTTACAGTGCATGCAGCGGCGCGTCGGCAGTTCATGATACACAGAACGGCCACAGAACGACAAGCTACGAACAGAAAATATAATATCAAGAACATTTAAATGATTCAAAATAAACCCAAATACCGTGCTTCATCATCTCACCTCACTTTTTTTCTCTGAAAAATGTTGAGCTCGTATTCCCGCATAACATTATATTAGAAGTAATAATAATCCAAACATCGATGATTGACGGCCGCCATGTTCACATCAGCTGAAGATATCACGTAGTCTATGCATTCAGACGTTGTTTTTTCCCGTTTATTTCGTGAAAGGTAAATTGAGGGGTGGGGTGGGCACAAAATTAAAGGGATTAGAGGATATCATGTTAGGATTACTTATTCTTATCTTCTTTTTTATCTTTATTGATATATTATTATCATCATCTTCATCATCATGACAATTATTATCATCATCATCATCATCATCATCATCATCATCATCATCATCATCATCATCATCATCATCATACAAAATCATCAACATAATCATACTCATAACTCATCACCATCCATCACCATCATATTCATCATTAGCACCGTCAATCATCATCATCTTAATCCTCTTCCTTGCCATCATCGTCATTATGATTTGATTTGATTAGATTTATTTATTTCCATTTCGATAACAAACAATATAATGTATAAAAAAATAAGTGTGAACCATTTCGAGTAGACATGAATTGAACAAAATTACAGAGGAAAATCGCATACAAATATTTACAGGATAATTGTTTACAAATTAAGAGTTGAATTAAATGACCAACTCATAATTACCATCATCATAATCATCATCGATCATCATTACCATCATCAAATTCAATTAAAATGTTATCAAACCTATATCAATTCAAAGGCACTTAAAATATATTTTTCTAAAAAAAAATAGCCAAAATATACGGTTGGGACCCCATAAAGGCAGCAAATTTTTATAATGCAGGGGCCCTTTTATATATACACCATCATAGTCAGTTTTATCATCTTTACCATCATCACCATCATCCTCACTATCCTCATCATCCTCATAACTTTCATTATTATCATCATTATCATGTCTTGTGGATAGTCATGTTTGTTTAAAGCCAGGTAATCACAAACACTCCAATCTGTTATACCCCTGTTGAGATTATAATTTGTAATTTGCTTTTTCATCATCATCATCGTCATCATCATCATCATCCTCATCATCCTCCTCCTCATCATCATCATCCTCATCCTCCTCCTCCTCCTCATCATCATCATCATCCTCATCATCCTCCTCCTCCTCATCATCATCATCATCATCATCATCCTCCTCCTCATCATCATCCTCATCATCATCATCATAATCGTCATCATCATCATCATCATCATCATCATCATCATCATCATCATCATCATCATCATCATCGATCATCATCATCATCATCATCATTTCTTACCATCATCACTGTCATCATCATCATTGTCTTCATCCTACTTACCACCATTACAGTTTACCACATCTAAAGCCAGGAAATCACACCAAAAAAAATGATCTGTCATGTGCCTGATATTTTGGCACTGTACTTCAAATTTCCCTTTTTTCACAAACTGAAAACCCAATGCTAAATGAAATCAATACACAGCGATTGATAGTCATATCTTTTATTTGGCGACAGAAATAAACACGTAGCCTCATAAAATGATACCTTTCCACAGGAAAAGTTTAATTAGAGCAAACTATCAAACAAATTGCAGATCATCATAAAACATTGTTACCCCAGGAACTCTCGCTTTCTAATGCAATGTAAAGGAAGTCATTCATTTGTTTGGGACGAACATTTCAAAACAATAAGCCTATTGTGGATAGCTTTCATTTTAAATCTCCAGGTGCTATCACCAGTCTTTGATGGACCAGCATAGAAGCATTGGCCTGCTATATGGTCAAAAAGATGAAATACTACTGAAATGCAACTTGATTGGCCGGTTTATAAATAGATTCAAATCTATGCATGTTTCATGCCAATTCCTTAAACCTACATGTATATCAGTAACAATTAAACTACAGTCAAACCTCGTTATAAAGAGCACTGATATACCGAGCTCTCGTGATAACAAGGTAATTTTCCTGGTCCCATCTCTTTGTACTTTATTGTATTTTGACCCTGATATAACAAGGTTTCAATATAAAGAGGTAATTCCTCTGGTCCCAACAACCTCGTTATAATGAGGTTAGACTGTATAACACTTTGAAATCCAGCTTGTGCACATTACTTATTGCTATGTCTTGCAAAGCTAGGCAAGCCTTTTGGGTTGTTAAGAATAACCTTTGTTTTAGGGCATGCAAAAGATTTCCATTCCGCTTAGTAAACCCACCTATGCTGGTATGTCAAAGTATCATTAGTATTGTCACTGCCATGGTTTCGTGCAATAATCTCTGGCTAATATGTCGGCTCAGAAGATTATTGACAATAAATCAATTTCTATAAATACAGTCAAACTCTGCCCAATTTGATCTTGTCTGGGTCGAATAATTACCTAAATCAATTGGATTATTTAGAACAAATCATATAAAACCTTGACACAATATAATTTATATCCGTGAAATAAAGTGGGTCATAGATAATGGATCTGTACACCGTGTACTTTTCAACTGTGCGGACACAAGCTGGTTCCGATTTGAATAGCATTACAAAGCACCATTGAATTGGCCTTCGACTTAATTTCTACGGAAATAGTTTATATCGTGTTCTATGTTCTTCTAAGTGGACTTTTTCCTCAGTCGAACTGATTACATGGTTCCAAGAGATTCAACTTCGGGTGAGTTAGTTTGTGCTATTAAGCGATCATTAATTTGCAATTATGAGAACAATAAAAAAATCCAGAGTGCTTCAATGGTTCCAACATCAATAGCATGTGCTACCCATAAAACAATTCTCCAGAAAAAAATGCAACTATCATCACGGTGGATTGCTGAACTGCAAATGTAGAACCATGATCAATGAAATCAAAATAATTCAAATAAAACAATATAAATATTCATCATTATCTAATTCACAATGATATAATGATATATATATATAATTCTTGATCAACCTAAAATATAATTACTCCTAGTTATCCATATCTGGAGTAGCTCATAATAATGTTAATCAATTCAAGAATTGAAATATCAGTCAGCAAAAAGACGATATAAAACATATTTGAGAAATAATAATTATAAATAATCAAATCAGATGTACACATGAAAATCACAGGATCATGGTAAAGTGGTGTTGCTAGACAGTTGCCAATCATTATTATAAATAGACTGCAAATCAGTTGCAAAATTCAAATTTACATCTTCATCTGCAAACAGTCTGCATTTATATCAAGATATGAAGAAAACAGAGAATTTGTTTGTGTTCCGACCAACTGCAACTTTTGAGCAAAAACACTTAAGGGTATTGTTCAAAAGTTGCAATTGATTGCAAATCAAAACACATATGAAACAATGTTTTTGATTGGCTCATGCTGATCAACTGCAACTTACGATCAATTGCAACTTTTTAACAACACCCTCTAAGACAGGAACATATATCAAGAATGTGATTAAAAGAATATTCTGAAAGATAGATTGAAAAAAAGGGCAGAAAGCGGAGGTAGATAAGGGAAAAGGATCATACATTAGAAAAATTCATAAAGAATGGCACAAATTTGATTCAGATTCAGATTCTAAGCGATCATTTTTTAACCCATTGACTACAGAATTCTGTAATACCCACAGGCCCGTATTCTGATAGCGAGGTTTAAGTTAACCCTGCTCTTAATCTGTGGTTTAAGTATGGGTAGCCAAAAGAGGCTTGAATCCGTAACAGTCAATTATTAATTTACCAGCACATTTGGCACTCACAGCATTTAAAACTGTCTCAGAATAAAAACTTCAATAGTTTTCTACATTATTAGAGCATGGGAAAAGAGAGCAGTTAACATAAGAATTAAACATTGTAAATAAAGTTTTGGCACTTCTGGCTACCCATACTTAAACCACAAACTTAGACCAGGGTTAACTTAAACCTCGCTATCGGAATACGGGCCATAGACTTTGTGAACAGTCTGCCACATTCCAGTAGTCAATGGGTTAGACTTAAAATAAGAGGTTCTAAGGTATGTGAATGTCAAATTTGCTAGATGACATTACAATCACAGCCGTCTATTGGGTGCATAATTCATTACAGATATATATATACAAAATAACATAGAACGCTCTAGTCTTTTTTTAAATTTCCATAGCAATACTCAACTATTTTTGTACATGTTGGTGAAATTCAAAATGGTACTGAAATATTGTCAATATTTTACTGGATCCTACCCAGTAATTTGTGTAAAACAGCTATTTTTCTTTCAATTAGGGGGAAAACATTTTCTTCACTGTGTTTATATTCGTGAAACAAAGCAGGTAAATAAAATTTAAGCATTAGCAAATCAATACATTAACATCGCTTGCAGTAGAAATTTTGTTATCAAACAACAATATATACAGATCAGATGACTCATACATTATACAAACANTTCTTTCAATTAGGGGGAAAACATTTTCTTCACTGTGTTTATATTCGTGAAACAAAGCAGGTAAATAAAATTTAAGCATTAGCAAATCAATACATTAACATCGATTGCAGTAGAATTTTTGTTATCATAACAACAGTATATACAGATCAGATGATTCATATATTATACAAATAACGTATTACAAAAATCATAGTGCTGGAATATAAAGATATTTTAGAAATTTCTAGTTATATTGCAAACAAAATCGGGTACAAGAATAACATAATACATAGATAACGCAAGGAGGAATTCTGCCATATTTAAGCAAATGGGAAAAAAGAGTAATACATGTACTGTTTTTCTTTTCAAAGTGGAGACTTCGGTTCCTTTCACATAGACGCTAAGGCCTCCACGAGACCTTCTTATAAACACTCAATACTGGATCCCCCTTTCTTTGACTTTTCGCTAAACCATGCCACCTAAATTTTTTTCTCGCGCCCTGTACGATTGTGACCCTTTTTTCAAATATCTCGCAACCATTAAAAACAAATTTGTGACAACCTTGTACATGTATGCAGTCTTGACGCGACACATTTTTAAATATCACTTCGCAGAATGGCCTGGCAGAATTTGGGTTAAGATGGTCTACATTATATACATATAAGCAGATAAGTTATATGACATACACATAAGCAGATAAACATATTGAACAACTTACAATATAATTCACACAATAATTCATGGACGGAATATGAATATAATGTATTTCAAACAGTACACATAAATTAGAGGCAATCAAATAATTTAACAGTTATAAAAACCACACAGTTATTCATTTTTTTTTTGCTTGTAGTTCGCTACGATATAATAAATTGTTTTTAGATTATGCTGGTATTTATCATGCGTTGGGACCCCATCTTCTGTTTTTGTGAAGATTTACTTTTTCAATGAAATTCCGTTCTTTTTTTTTTAAATCTGTGCTAACATTTAACCTTAAATTTCATTTATAGGCCAGGATTGATTTCTACATTTCAAAAATCGAAACCTTAATATTTTCTAACATTCTAATTTTCCTTTCATTTATTCTTGAAATTTGCAGATCACAAAAACTCCAACATTTCTTGTTTTTTTTACACAAGATGCATAATGCACATTGCAGCAAATACAATCTGGTTTTGAAAGATAAGGCACATTAAATATGTATTGAAAACAAATACCATCAATAGTAGATATCTATGCTATTTGCTAAAAAAAATTTCCCTCTAGAATATTAAAGTCCTACACTTGGCTCAATGCATTGTCCATCAGCAACTCCAATAGAAACACTAATAATCATTTCATTTTGCACAAAATAGTTTCAATTCTTTTCTCAATTGACAGGTACCTCGATAACAAAATATTTCAGTGAAATGGGTCACTTCATTACAGGTAAAGAGAGAAAATTTCCTCTCAAGAAAAAATATGTTTTGTGCTTGGCTCTTTATTATGCTGGCCTTTCAAACAAATGGGGGTTCACCTTATTACCACCCATTTAAAGATGAACAGCTCTTACCAAAACCCCATTCCAGTACACTCTCCAAGACCATAAGGTTTTACAGCCTGTTTTCTGAGGAGACGGATGCAGGGTTTTCAGTGACATTGGAATCTTGGTGTCTATTAGAATAAACCATTTATATTTACAGAGCTCATGTCCAGCAATAAATACATGCAAATGGATGTGGCTCTGAAAAATATCCCCATTTTGAATGGACAGTCCCTTCTCCAACACTATATGAGTCCATTGGACAAGTCCACTGCACAATGGTAGGGGTGTTTTTAGGAGATAGAGATGACATGTCCTGTAAGATTGAAGTCTGGCTCTCCGTTGGGTAGACCATTCATGTTTAATGGAGGCTCATCTTTAAGACAACCCATTTTTACAATGAACTGGCCTACAAACAACACAATTTGAGTACATCGGACAAGCCAACTGCACGATAGTAGAGGTTTTATTCCAAGATAGAGATAAATTTCCTGTAAGATTGAAGTCCGGTTCTCCATTAGGTAGACCGTTCGTGTTCAATGGCAGATCATCTCAAAGACAACCTATTTTCATATTTAATGGGTGCTCATCTTAAATATTACCCATTTTAAAAATGAACTGGCCTACAAAGAACACAGTTCGAGTCCATTGGACAAGTCCACTGCATAATAATAGGGGTGTTACTAGGAAATTGATATAACATGTCCTGTAAGATTGAAATCCGGTCCTCCATTAGGTAGACCATTCATGATCAATTATGTTCATCTGAAATATTACCCATTTTCAAAATGAGCTGGCCTATGAACAACACAGTTCAAGTCCATTGGACAAGTCCACTGCATAATAATAGGGGTGTTACTAGGATATAGAGATGACATGTCCTGTAAGATTGAAGTCCGGCTCTCCATTGGGTAGACCGTTCATGTTTAATGGCGGATCATCAGGGGGGAAGACTGGAGGGCGTGGAGGGATGGGCATATGTCTGGAAAATGAATAAAGGAAGAGAAAATATGACTAATTTATTAAAAGAATATTATAATAATGATAATAATTCATGGGCCTTATATAGCGCTCTTCCATCCCAATAAGGCATTCAGAGCAAATTACTTGAAGTGAAGAAATGGAAACATAAAATACAACACAAGGTAAACTCTGTGGAAGAGCATTCCAGAGAGTTGGTCCTGAGTGAACAAATGCTTGTTCACCCCTATCGAAACCGGAACTTGAAAAAGAATACTGGCAGAAGATCTTCGTGTTCGTGTAGGTTGGTATGCATGGATTAAATCAATGTTATAACTGGGCGATGTCCAATTGATGACATAGAACACCAGGATAACAATTTTGAAAACTGTAAGATCTCTCTCCGATCTTAAAGGGGAACTTCACCCAGATTTTGATGTGCTCTGAGTGGATCGAGAAAAATACCATGATCTGTGAACCCTTGAGCAAAATATGACAATCCATACAAAAGTTCTGAATTTTCAAAGTTTTGATTTCCACCCCTCATGGGTTCCATAAATTGACAACCTACAGGCACAAAATGGCTGCCAAAATGGAGAACACTTCATTCACAGTTTTGTACAAAAAATTTAACATTTTTGTTCCTCATAAAGAAGACAAAGAATCAACAAGAATCACTCAAAAAATGCATGCAGAATCACTATGTTCCTATTATACTTGAAAAAAAAAGTAAAAGTTTGTCTACTTTTCTAGAAGTTCTGTACTATACCTTGATGGTCGTTCTAAATCTGTCAAGCTCTTCTGTCCAAGCGTGAGGGAGTCAAGAGGATTTGTTCGGCTTCCCTGGGGTGCGGAGGCGGGGATGTGCGATTTGGCAAGCACAGCATCAAACTTCTTCTTTCCGCCAACCATGCCAGGCATCATGTAGACCTTGTTGGGGGCGGCAGTCCGGTTCCATCGGGAGCCGTTTGGTGGCAAGACAGGGGGAAGCTCACGTTCTAAAGGAAAATCGATAGAGATGGATCTATGAAAATTTGAAGATTTATAATCGATTGTATTTAATGAATAATTGCAAGCTATATTTGTTCTGTGGTCATAGCGGAAGAAATTCTCACAGTGGCCGTCTGGTTCCAGCGGGAGCCGTTCGGTGGCAAGATGGGGGGAAGCTCACGTTCTACACAAATATGATGAAGAAAACTAATTAACCAGGGCTTGATCTTTACATTTCCTAGGGTGCCAGCCCGACGTATTAGTCTTGAGGAGCCAAGCCTTATCTTGTAATTTCATGAAATTCATTTTCATCACTCCTGTTTTCAAGTCTTTACATTGGTTGCCTGTCGAACAGCGCATTATCTTCAAAATTCTCCTCCTTATATATCATTGTATACATGGCTCCGCTCCTCAGTATAATATCTCTCTAATACAGCAGTACATCCCTTCTCGAAATTTACGTTCCCAAAACTCAAATCTCTTAGTTGTCCCTAAAGTTAAAACTA
>BQKZ01004753.1:0-11949 GCA_036244855.1 Temnopleurus reevesii | reverse complement strand
GATAGTTGTGGCAGAGCAGTGTGATAGATATATTCCACAGTATTCTTTGACTTAATTTGAATTTAACCCTCCTCTTAGGGACGAGCTGGGCTCGTGGTACCCCTTGTGATACCGCTCGTGGCACCTTCTCAAGCTACCCATCGTGGCACCCCCCCGTGTGGTAGATCCCCCTGGGTACATCCCCGAGGTACGGACTCCGCGTACTGCTTCACCGGCCCGATAGACGGCGTCGACAGCCCCGTTGGCTTCAGTGGACTCTTTGCACAGATACAGCCAAGAAAGCCTCTTCGACGGTGGGTTAGCTGACCTCCGCCCTACCTACCGGTACCTCGTTCGTCGGCGCGTCATACGCCCCATTCTTCAGTCATCGGCCGACTGCGACACGGCTGAACTCTGAACTTTCACATGGACAGTGGTGCAGCAACCACCCGGTTTATCAGGTGCTATTCACCCTTTATGTAAAGCATAATTTAGGGGATAAATAACATATCTGCCACATGTCCTACTATTACGAAAATTACCAGGTTGAATCATTAACCAAAATATTGGATACTAATGATTATGGATATTTTAGCCAGTTTGTGTATAAATACATTTCAGGATTGACGGAGCAACAGTTATGTGCTTGTACAAGTTAATACGAGGTATTGCTCAGCTGTAACTCAATGAGCTATGTTTATTTGATTGAAATACTACGTATTCTATCTTGATTGATCAGATAATATAAAGAGCAGGAATTTTGGCTCTTATTAAAGGTTTTCTTAAACCTCATATCCTTGTGTGGTTCGCTTTATTTCTTTGTGATGCATACATGTTAAGACTCAGAACCAAATCTATCGTTAGCCAGGTAATTTCAGTACCTAGAGCTGACAGTGGCCTTCTGGTTCCAGCGGGAGCCGTTAGGTGGCAAGACGGGGGGAAGCTCATGTTATACACATATATGATGAAGAAAATTATTAATTAACCAGGGCTTGATCATGAATTTTTCTCTAGGGAGCCAGCCAGGCTCCTTCCTAACTCTATTTGGGGGAGCCCGTATATTAGATCTTGGGGAGCCAAGCTTGATCTTGTAATTTCATGAAATTCATTATCAAGAAAGCTGGAGAGCAAGCTGGGCTCCCTAACTGATTTTCTAAGGAACCCTTGCAGTTTTGGAGAGCCATTTGCCAATGGGTTTCCTTTCAACTCGAGCCCTGTTAACACAAATTCAAGAATAATGAATGCCCATGGATCATGAATGACTACAAACTAATTTTGTTCGGTGGCGAGATAGGAGGAATCTCATGCTCTCCAAGAAAATCAATTGATTGGTAAGATATCAAGATTCATGAATGTTTTTTTTCACATAATAAATGGTAGATACTCAAGGTATGAAACATCAAAGTGTGTTTTCCAGCCGCCCGATTGTGAAGTTCTATATGTATACAAAGCCAAGGTCAATGAAAATTGTGCTAAGTTCAGACTGCACCAGGTGATCCGTGATAAAAACTACAACATTGATGGGTTAACAATCAAGAGTACACATGTCTATTTTGTTTGCTTGTTTAATATCTTCTTTCCCGAAATTCAAATTCACTTTTGCATATACGGCAGTGGGCCAAGCAGTTGCTGAAAAAAAAGCCAATTTGACATTTCTCTATAGATCCCCTTAAATTTAGAATTCCAAACCAAATAGCAGCAGCTCCAAACTCTTTTAAAACATTCTTTTCTTACATTCTGGCTGGGAATTAAACCATGAACCTTACGCTTGTGAGAGAAACACTTCATCGGTTGAGCCTGCCACTGGTATCTAGTTTTGGGGACTGGTAAATGAAATCATAAAGGACACTTACGTGATTGCATAATGTTCTCCTGACTACTCTCCATAATCCTATTGGCGTCTTCTATTCTTTGTCGTTTCTTGGCATCTTTCGCTTCCTTCCAGCTCATCAGGAAATTCTTTTCCGTTTCGCTGACCTCTCGTCCATCCAAGACAGCTATACCATATTCCAAGAAAAAAATTTGATAACAGTCATGAAGATGATTATGATAACATTTATTATGAAAACATTGTGAATATGGTCAACGAGACACCTGCAATTGAGTCACATGTTTGCGTTTTTCTTTTTTTTTTAACATACACTGGTGAGAACACAAAAAGAAGAATGCTGTCTCAAATTGTTTAGAGTTATTTTTTTTACACAGAGAATGATAATATTGCACCCAATTCATTGCCAATTAATAGTGATTTGGAATATTAGAGGTGGTGCATTTTTATGTTAGTTTATTGTGCTCACTTTTAGAGTATGGCTTATCATGCTTTCTCTCATAAAAAAATATTGGGTTCAGCTCTTTGATCCTTTACATCTAAATTTTTTGTTCCTCATGCACATTCCAGAATGGTATGTTTCTCTGCAAAACGATGGACGAGGCGAGGAATTTATGGGGAATCCAAATGAGGCATGTAGAATGTTTTTCTTTCGGATTCACTCAATGAGGGGATTGACTCACATGAATTGTCTCAAAACTTCCTTTCATGAGATGAATTTGGGTTCAGCTGATTGAAACGTTTTTCACATAACAGAACTCTATTCTAATTTTGTTATTATTCATACTTTTTTGCTGCTGTACTGCCTAACATGTTAGAATAAAAAAAAAATTGCTGACATGAATAATTGCCCAATGGCAGGTATGTTCTTCCCAAGAATAAAGCACAGGTACTGAATAAGCATATATTTTAGGGTCCAGATATTTTCTTAATTTCAGACCAGTTCGACACACTGGTGTGTTTTTATTTTCATGTTCTTTAACAATGTTTGTGCACACACGAAAATGCATCATATAACTGCAGTAAATATTTTTGTGAGACCAAGATCGCAAAATTCACGAAAATTTCAGCTTATACAGTAGGTTGGTACTTACTTTTATGCACTGTTAGAGGAAGAAGAAGAGAGAGTGAGATAAAGGTAGGGAGGAGGGAAAAAAGACTGGTGATCCTTCCTTACCCAGTTTACTGTTCATGACAATGATCCTGTCCCTATACTTGGCCTTGTTGCAGATGGGGTTGCCCACCAGCTCAAGCCTCCAGATCTTGGGCCAGGAGCCTATCAGAGCGGAGAGCGCCCTCATGTCACGGAGCTTGTTGTCCGAGGCGACAAACTGCATGATGCTGCGAAGGATTCCAAGCTCCGAGATGTCGTCAAGGTTGTTCCCGCTCACGTTTAGAACTTGAAGACCCATCTGTAGGGGGGGGGGACAATTATTTAATGGGATGTAAAACAAGTATTGCACAAATAAGTTATATATTGGATCCTCTCGTTTCAGTTAAGATCCTTTTTGGATGAGGCTAAATTATTCAATAAATCACTATTTGCCTTATATTATATAAACCATGAATTTGACAGGCTGCGATGATACTATTTGTAATGCAGCACGGTCAAATCTATCTATCCACATTAAAAATTTCTGCTCAGTGCAAATTTTAAATGATCATCCATACAAATTGTAAGTAATCACTAAAATATCCTCTATGCAAATATGTATGTAATTTGATATGACCACCATCACCATCACCACCAGCATTACCATGATAATCATCATCGTTGTCACCGTCGTAGGCATCATTATTACTGTCATCAATATTGTTGTTGCCATGGTCATCATCATCATCATGATCATCATCACAACCAACTACCATCATCATCATCCCTTACAGACCATGCTACTAATATCCTTGGTTCGAACAAAAGTCTTTCTCCCATTGGTAACCTCTGGTGCTCCATGTGCAGTCCTTCAGATCCTGCAGCTTCCCAAGCCCTCACAACATCATCATCATTGTCATCATCATTTTTGTAATCATCATCATCATCATCATCATCATCACCATCATCATCACCACCATCATCATCATCATCATCATAACCACCACCACCATAATCATCATCATCATCATCATTATCATCATCGCCATCATCATCATTATCATCATCTTCATCTTCATCACCACCACCACTATCATCATCATCATCATCATCATCATCATCATCATCATCATCATTATCATCATCATCATCATCATCACTTACAGAGCATGCTACTAATTTCCTTGTTCGAACAAAAGTCTTTCTCCCGTTGGTAACCTCTGGTGCTCCTTGTGCGGTTCCTTCAGATCCTGCAGCTTCTCGAGCTCTCCCAACATCATCATCATTGTCATCATCATTTTCGTAATCATCATCATCATCATCACCATCATCATCACCATCATCATCATCATCATCATAACCACCACCACCACCACCATAATCATCGTCATCATCATCATTATCATCATCATCACCATCATCACCATCATCATCATCATCATCATCCTCATCCTCATCATTATCATCATCATCATCATCATCATCATCATCATACAGACAATGCTACTAATGTTCTAGGTTCGAACAATAGTCTTTCTCTCGTTGGTAACCTCTGGTGCTCCATGTGGAGCTTCTTCAGATCCTGCAGTTTCTCCAGCCCCTCCAACATCATCATCACCACCATCATCACCATCACCATCATCATCATCATCATCATCATAACCACCACCACCACCCCACCATCATCATCATCATAACCACCTTAATCACCATTATCATCATCATCATCATCATCATCACTTACAGACAATGCTACTAATGTCCGTGGTTCGAACAGTAGTCTTTCTCCTGTTGGTAACCTCTGATGCTCCATATGCAGTTCCTTCAGATCCTGGAGCTTCTCAAGCCCCTCCAACACTGCAATCTTGTTACCTCCAACATACCTGGTTTTGAGAATGATCAATACATACAATCAACAAATGTCAGGAAATAATTTTCCGGTTATCACATTGCAATTTGTTTTGCATTTTAATAAGCATATTTGCTATATAAAAATATTCTTTTGGCAACTTTTCATAGGACATTACAGTAGAATATAGCAGATTTTTCCTAAATGTGAAATACTACGAATCAAATGTGAACAGTACAATTATTTCTTGGATGTTTTGGCAGAGTCTGTCTCAAATGATAAAAGTTTAACTTTTGTCACCACATTCCGATCCTACATGCGTCAACTTAATCCCATTTTTCAAAGCTTTAGTAATGATAATGAAGTAAAACGATGACTCAATTTACATATTTTTTCTTAAAAATAACCCCCATAATGTATCTTGCAAGGAATATTTTGAAGCTTATTTTGTTGCTAAAGCAGAGATTTCAATGTCTGTTATCAAGTCAAGGATCTCTTTTTTTTTATAAAGCACAGTCCATGATCTAAATCACTGATGGCATATTTGTTCTATTCAATCAAGGAATCAATTACAGAGCACTTATTCAAGTTCACATAAGAATAACAAAATGATTATTTGTGTGGTACTTGTTTCAAGTACCAATTCATAGGTAGGCATCTAACCTGTGTGTAAAATTTGTAAAAGATACCCCTCCGCTACTTTAAAGTTACCATGATACTTACAGCTTTGATAGCTTGTGTAGAGGAGTAAGATTTTCTAGTCTGGTGATCTGGTTATTCTGCAGATAAAGATGAGTGAGGTTTGCAGCAAAGCCAAGATTCTTGATCACTGAGATGTTGTTATCGTAAAGATACAGGACAGAGAGACTCCGACATTGAGACAAGTCGTCCTAGTATGAAAAACAGAAATGCAATTTTAGTAAATAATCATTTATATATTAATAATAACAATGTGATGGTGACTTTGATAATGGTGGTGATGGGGTGGTGGTGGTGATGATGGTGGTGGTGATGATGATTATGGTGGTGATGGTGATGATGATAGGGGAAGTGATGATTACGGTGGTTGCGATGATGATGGTGGTGGTGATGATGATGGTGGTGGTGATGATGGTAGTGGTAATGATGACGGTCGTGGTGATCAGAATGGTGGTGGTGATGATGGTGGTGGTAATGATGATGGTGATGGAGAGGATGATGGATGAAGATAAAGATGCTGATGATAATAATGATGGTGATGATGATAATGATTATGAGAATGATGATGATTATGAGAATGATGATAATTGTGATGAAAATGATGATGATGGTGGTGGTGATGATGATGATGATGACGATGGTGGTAATGGAAAATGTGGTGATAGAGATGAAGTCAATGATGGTAGTGATGATATTGATGACAATGATGACAATAATGGTAATGTTGGTGATAATGATAAATGGTGATGAATGAAGATGATAATGATGACAATCAATGATGATGGTGATGATGGTGACAATCGATGGTGGTGACAATGATGGTGGTGGTGATGCCATATGTTCTTGCACCTGCCCGTAAAAATCACTTCACAGCACTCGTCTAGTTAGCCTTTTCAAGAAATATTTTTTCCCTATTCATTTCAACAACAAAGAAAAAAGCTCTTTACTTAAAACGATGATGTTCAGCTTTATCAAAGTAATTTTATAAATTATAAGGATAATTCTAATTCTATCAATCCGCTTGTCATCTAAGTGCAGCGACAATTGTTCCCTGTACACATATTATGTAAGTTTTTCGTTGTTTTTTAAAGAATTTTTTTTTCTACTTTCTAACATAGGGAGCCATCATTTTCCCTTAAATAAAACAACACTAGACAAGATTAAAGGGCATTATCTGATGTATTCATGGAAGACAGTGAGTCTTGCATTGCAGGATTAAAAACTTCAGGTACTCCTTCACTTTCATTACTTGTTTTTCTTTCTTCTAAATTCAGTAGCTATATTTACAAATCCTTTCAAAAGAAACCTGAAATGTCTATTTGCACAGCACTTTGCCCGGGCTCAGGTTTCAAAGGCAATAAAAGGAGGAGTCTTTTTGTTTGCATTACACCTGTATATTATGGAGTGGAGTGTTTATTTTGAGAGCTTTTATTTCCAAACATGTCAGACATTGTTCCCTATCCATTTACATGCAATCTTTATTCCACCTGGGGCCAATTGCTCAAAATGGTCCTAGCTATCCTCTTCTTGCTAAGACGTCTTGACTTCTTGTGCCATCCTTGTAACATAGACATCAATACGTTAAGAGGGTGGCGCAAGAACTTAAGACGCTTTAGCATGAAGAGGATAGCTAAGACTATTTCGTGCAATTGGCCCCAGATAGACAGAGAAAGGGTAGAGTCCATTGCTTGTTTTATGCCTTCTCTGTTATTGTAAATAGGGCGAACAGAGATGCCAGGTGAAGCGGAACAAAACTTAAACAGTCTATTTAGATCTGCTTATAAATATCATATTTGCTTTCACTTTTTGTCTGTTTTACATATTGAAAGAGTAATCCCATTACAGGGTCCATAGAGTGATCCATCTCTATCAAAAAGGAACCTTTAAAAGTCTAAATTTATTCCCTCTTCATCCCTGCATCCTCAATTCCAATTGCATAAAAACATCTCTACCCAAAAAAGTTCCAGAAGTAGAAGAAGAAGCAGAATAGAAAGAGGAAGGAGAAGAAAATGAAGAACAATTTAAAGAAGAAAAAGAAGGAAAAGAAGAAGAGGGGAGAGAAGGAGAAGGGGACAAAGGAGAAGAAGAAGGGGGAAACAACAAAAAAGAAGAAGAAAAAGAGGATGAAAATAAAGAAGAGAAAGAAGGAGGAGGAGAAGGAAAAAAAAAACAGTGTTGCCATGCTGTAGTAATGAGCTCACTATTTGACAAGAGAATTGCATCTCAAATCTCACCGATGGCATTAATTTCCTTCAGCAAGAATGCACCGTACTGATAGCTGCCAAATAATTCTAACACCAGATCCTTTAACTCTGATATGGAAAGTGCTATTGAATGAATAATCTTTCATGATTGTTAAATTACCGATATTTTCTTGCCCATCAGACAGAGTAGTCTTGAAATTTTAAACCATTCAAATTCAAGCATTCAGAATTTTCTTGCTTTGTTGGGAAAAATATTAATTTAGGAAAGCAACGGTTAAGGATTTCTTTTCAACTGATGAAAATAAAAAAAACTTACAATGTCATCAATGTTCTTCTCAGAGAAGTAGAGATGCGTCAATTTCTTGAGATACGTTGACAGTCCCTCATCCTTCTTTTTCCGTGCACTCGCGGACGAACGTGCTATCAAGTCTATAGTCAATTTCACCATTTTGGCAAGATCACATAAAATCTAGAGTGTGATGAAGTCTTTCTTTGAAAACTAGCGGTTTTCCTAAGCAGAATTTCCTGAAATTGCAGTTTTGTTATCTTGAGCTTTGACTATTAATATCCCAAATAATTTCCTGTGTATAGACAGGTGAATGAATCATGTGCAGGAGTAGACAGGTGAAGGCAGTTGCTGGAGGTCTGGCCATTTTCGGAATGGTAGGTCAAATGCAGGAATCTTGTATCACATTGCACGTTGACTTGACAGCTTCCAAATCGAGAGAAAAAATTGGGCTTGTAGAATGACCCTTGATGAACTCAGCCGCGCGCAGGTCTACACGGGTGGGTCAGAAGGCATATCTGTAAAAATAATAATGAAAAGATGAATCATATTAAAAAGATTATACAATTCATAACTATTTTCCATTCCTGAGGCTTGGTTCAGGTTTTAAAGTGATTCTAGGGCAACTAATGCACTCTAATATGATAAAATGCATGTTGGAAAAGTGAGTTTCTATAAAAGAGCTACAACAAATTGGCATGGAGACAATGGTGTAAAAATTCATCTAGAGTTGAAACAAAAAAAAAGTCAGAACTATTCTCTATGGATATCTTTTGACTCAAATCATGGCTTGCCCAAAATTGAGCATATCCAATCAATTTACCTTGATGGAAACAAAAACATTGATCTCCAAAAGATTTGTGTCCTCTCATCACTTTCCATTTTGCAATTATAAGCAATATTATTTCTGCAATGGGGTCATGCAATCAAGATATTGAGATCTTTTAATCTTGATCCCCACCCATATTTGCATTCTTCTACTTTTATTGTTATTTATTTTCTATTAGTACATGTAATGTTATATGTATGTATTCTATCTTGTACATGTTTGTATTTTTTAATGCATTTTATGAGTGAAATAAATATTGAATTGAATTGAATTGAATTGAATCTTGTCTTATGGGGCATTAACTGTCTGTATTTTTTAATGCATGAACAATCATCAAAATGTAAGTGAATTTCTTGATTTTAGGTGAAAATCATTGCAACACTGCATTCCATTAAAAAAAAATCAATATCTCAACTCATTTCAAAATCACCATTTAAAACAAAACCTGACTTTTCATCAAAATCAAGTAAACAAATTAACTTAAATTACATGTATCACATACCCGTAAAGAAGTAACTTTCCTGGCCCTATCCTTTTGTACTCAATGCATTCTCACCCTGATTTTTACCAAAAAGGCTTTAATAAAAAGAGAAAATTCCTCTGGCACAATGGCCTTAATAATGATGAGAATCCGTTGAACCAGGTTATTGAAATGTCAATCAGATACAGATTAATTTCTTTGATATAACGGATAATGAACGAGGAATGTCAGTTGTGACTAGATAATTCACAGTATGTCTAACATCATTGATTTTTTTTTTGTGGTCAAAATCAATACCCCTCTAGCAATTCAAAGTAGCCAACGGTTACTAATCATGTGTGTTGTGCATCGGTGAACAAAGCAAGGACAAGTTTCCATGTATTGTTTCACTGAGTTTCCCAAGATATTGAATAAAATCAAAGGACTGAGTGAAAGAAAAGAGATAAATATAGAGAATAGGAGAGGGAACTATAAAGAAGCAGAGCAGCAAAGAGAGAGAGAGAGAGAGAGAGAGAGAGGGAAAAAAGGAGGTAGGGCTGTGGATATTATAAAAATATATCCATTATATGTTGAAGAGCGAGCGGTATATTTTGTTGATGAAAGACAAGATGTTCCAAAATGCAAATATATCAAGAGAAGCCATGCATGAGCAAAATAAAGATTAAAATATTCAACTTGAACATCAGGGCGCAGAAGAGAGAAAGATATCATCAAAACAGAAGACTTTAAGGAAGCACATGAAAGAAACAATACAAAGAAAAAAATAGAAGAATCTTGAAGAAGAGAAAACTGAATTCAGGAAAATCTCCATGACACCATTTTCTTTCTTTCAAATAAAAGATAAAAGAGAAGGAAGGAAAATAAACAGAAGAAAACGAAAACTCCAGATTAGAAAGTTTCCACAAGAACCCCCCCCCCCTCCAAAAAAAAAGTGTATAACACAATAAAAATTGAGAATAACAAAATTAAAAAAGAAGGAAAAGAAATAGTGGACAAAAATAAAAGGAGATGACAAAGTAGGAAAGATGACAAATAAGGGAAAATACAAACAAAGACCACAAGAGATTTAGGAGGAAAAATAGAGTTTAAGTGATTGAAACTTAAGTTAGAACACTTAAGTCACGTGTATTGTAGATAAAGAAGATGAACCAAAAAGAAACTTGGAAGAAGACGAAGATCATTAGATCATAGGATTTAAAGAGGAAGCAGAAGAAGAAGATGCAGAAGAACAGGAGGAGGGGGGGGGGGGCAAATGAGAATAACTTATCCCAAGTAAATTAGACTTATCGTTTACATCATCAACTTTATGTAACTGTCTTGTCTGAGTCTGAGGCTGAGCCGAGGCGAAATTTCTTCCAAATTCTATCAAATTCAAATTACTATCCTGGCTCCGCCACAGCTAGTTTACTCTCTGGTCTACGTCAATACGAGGTGATTGATGCACAGTGCAATTCTGTTACGTAAAAGTTAATGGACAAAATAAATTTGGAATGCAAGTATGAAGGTCGAGGCTATTCAACGTCGGGCTGCACAATTTCTCATGTCAGATTATCTAAGAACAAGCTCAGTCACTAACATCCTAGGCGAACTTTAAATACCAACTTTACAAAGCAGAAGGCTTAAGCAGCGCCTGATATTGTGATAATGATGCGCAAGATAATTCACAATAACATTGATAATGCCCAATGGATGGTCACAAGAATATCTGGCAGATCCACAACTCTCTTTCACTGGCTATTCCATACTCCAAACTTAATACTCATCAGAAATCATTCTTCCTGGACACTGCCAGAAACTGAAATAAATTCCCATACACACTAACGTCTTTAAAAGTTTAAGTTATTGAATATATGATGGGGTCACATTAATTCGTATACTTTTTCTAGAGCATTTTTGGATCGTGGTACTTAGCAAAATTTATCTCTTAAAATACAAAATTATTTTCTAAAATCTTGGCACGAAATGAAACTAGATATTCTAGGCTTCAAATATTTATAAAAATAAAATTAATTCACGATAGAATCACGAAGGTATCGCGATATCAAAATTCGTTTGACGAAACGATCGCATCGCTCCTTGTTGGAAAATGGTGAAAATTGTCAACAAACTGTGTCATATTAATTCGTAGACCCGGTTTTGAACAAGATTTACCATAAAATTACTTCCATGTAAGATGCAAAATTTACAGTAGTTGGACCACAAAATATCAAGGTATCAAATGGTATGACTGGTTATTTACAAATTTGATGATATCTGTCCGAAAATTGAAAGGATTCAGATCAGTGACACCCATGTTTTTCTGCAAATGCAAGCAAATCTGCCAATCTTTTGGAAATATTTTCATTGTTTTTGGTCCTTTTGCTAAGAAAGTTACCGGTTTAGGCAAATAAACAACGCTCTTTACAATGGTGATGTCAGATTTGTAATATTTCATTAATTTTGTAGAAATGATGTACAAAATATGATGATGGGCGAATTAATGTGACACTGACACTGACAGTGACAGCTCAGTAATCTGTGCTGGATAGGAGGCAGGACTAATCCTCAGCTGTTCAATACAGATTCGCATTGAGTGATGTTCCTGTAGGAGCTTATCATTATTTTAGATATCAATTATATTATCCAGATCCAGAACAGTCGGGCGGGACTGCACGGTTTCCGCTCAATCGCCAGCCCCTCCTCAAGAGCACAGGCAGCGGAT
>BQKZ01004752.1:26620-57621 GCA_036244855.1 Temnopleurus reevesii | reverse complement strand
GCTGAGGGCCCGACCTAGTTAGGATTAAAGTATTGAACTAAAAATACATGGCACTTAAATTAGACATTTATTCCAAAATAAATAATCCAACCTTTTCCTTACCTTTCCCTTTTTACCAGTTGGTTGTGATTGGTTCTGCTCTGGCTGCTTCTCATCAGTTTCCATGGCAACTTGAGACTCTGGCGCCTTAGTTTCTTGGTGGTTTTCAACAGGCTCTTTTTCCTTCTTCTTCCCTGATCCCTTTCCTGCCGCCTCGATAGCAGCCACCTCCGCCATCAAGTCATCTTCATCCCTAGAAGCAAAAATTTGCAACCCATCAGATATACTGCATAATTATATTCTTTTCGCTTTTATATGCATGCAACAAATTTAGATATATAATTCTGACTTTCTTCAGTATTTTTATCTCTGATTAGACAGTATGAAAAATGCCAGCATCAAACTAGAATTGCTTCATTTCATTGTTTTTGTTCTCCTTCGATGACATTATGTATCATAACTGTCTTCTTGAACAAATTTTAATCATCCACGGCAATAAGTCTTTAATAATTAATTGCAAAAATCTTATTTTTGGTTATACAGCCACAGAGCAAACTATGACTTAATCATACTTACCAGTCAGCTTTCTTGCCTTTCTTGCCGCCCCTCTGTAAAATGATAAAAATATGAATAAAAGGTTACAAACTTTGTTCCAATACAGATTAAGATATGTGTAATATTTCAATGCAAACTGAGAAAAATTAATGAGTGAAATGGACTTTACTCTACCCCCCTCCCCCCCTTATTGACCAGATAGTGGACCTGGGTTGTATTTCATAAAACCGTTTGTAGATCTATGCCCAGCTCTACAAACAACCGGTGACCCTTTCCTGCCATTCCTGTCTCCGAACGGAACTTGACAAAGGGTCACCAGTCGTTCAAAGAGTCGTGTGTAGATTTATGCACAGCTTTATGAAACACAACCAATGACCACCTGAGGCATACAGTGCAGGGCTCGACAAACCCACTTGTCCGCTTGCCCAAAGCTAGTGAAAATGCTGTGTGAACAATCACTTCCCAAAGTCACTTGCCCAAATAGGTAGGTGACCATTTTTACAGCTCTGTAAAGGCAAAATCAATATCAAGAATTTTTTTATAATTTGATGATGATGATGATGATGGCCTCTTGTATAGCGCCGGTCACCGCCACAGCTGGGCGCTCATGGCGCTTGATTACTCAAAAATAATGTCTCACAGATTTCAATGTCCTAATTAGTGCTATGGTTTCCCAGTGGTGGTACAATTTGGTTATTCTTCTAACGACAAGGTAGTGGGGAACAGATAGGTCTTTAGGTAGGACTCAAAGGTTGATTGCGTCTCTGCTCCCCTAATGAAGTGGGGAAGGCTATTCTACAGTTTTGGCCCAGAGATGTAGAAGGCTCTGTCACCCCAGGTTGTAATTTATAGTTCTGCAACATCTGCACGTTTATTATTCTTCCCTATTGTTTTATTATTATTAAGTACACATATAAGCTGACAGTAAGATGAAGGACATACAATTTTGACAAGGAATTCAAACAAGCATCTAATCTTTATTGTCAAGTAAAATTTCTAATCATTTGACTGAAGTGGTTTAAAGAATTTTTGTTAAGCCTGTACTTTCCCACACAGGAAGTTACTTTCCCTGTGAAAACAGTTGGATATCATGTGCATCATGAGATATTAGGTAGTTACACCCTGTTTGCTCACGTAATGCAGGAAATAGTACCGTTCTGGTTCCATATTTCATGTGGCCACCACCGAGTAGAATATGGAACCAGAACAGTGATATTTCCCGTATTACCTCAGAACAAGCAGGGTGCAACGATTCTCTTTAAGTGTAAATATTATTCGTGAAATCAATAATATGAAGGAAAAAAAAGAATAAATTAATGGTTTATAAAAATGCCCCGAAAACAGGTTGGAAGAATCAATTGGGTGGTCTACTTGCTTGCTAAATATGCTAACAATGACAATGACAATGACAGCCTGCGCACTGCCCGTTTTCATCATGTGCCTATTTTAGTGTGCATGCATAAAGTTTTCAAGTGATAGGGTTTCATATTATGGGGTTGAAATTACTAGTGCGCCTGTGCACAATTATCACAAAAAAGTGATTAAAAAAAAGGTAATGTTTTGATATAACCTAGAGTTGGCAGCGATAATTCCTCCTGCAGTACTTACCGTCTTCTTCTTGCCAGCTGGTTGCGGGGCGGGCTCAGGGGTCTCTGTAGCCTCCTGGGTGTCCTTTCCTCCCCCAGACTCAATCTCCAAAGCTGCCATCTCCTCCAACAGATCATCCTCATTTCTATTTAATAAAAAAGAGACAATATATTGACTTTTATCTCCAACAGAATCATTATCGTAAAGACCTTAGTTTTGCTAAAGATTGAAAAATATAATTGATACGGGATGTTTATCATGACATATATCTTGTACAATTTTGAGACCATAATATTATTTTCCATGTACTGATTGCTTTTTTATAATTTCAATTCGTTCGTTAATTCATATATATCGCCCCTCTCTGTAATTACAATAGTTTGTTTATTATCTGGCAGATTATTTTCAGGCTTTGACAAAGGAATAATTTTAAAAAAATATATAAAAAATTTAGAATCTGACATTTTCATCCAATTCTGTGCAGGAGGTGTTCTATAAAAGGCATCATCGCGCTATCTTTAAAACAAAGAAAAATCAGACGAAAAAAATTGTGAAAAAATTGAGCAAAATCACAAGATTCGGTTTTGCGCCTGTATGTTTCCAACTCTAGGAGCCCATGAGCGATGTTTATAATTTAACAAAATAACATTCATAACTTTTTAATGGATCGTCCAGTTTTGCTCAAAATTTTCAGTTTGATCATTGTATCCATCCACTGACATCAAATTAATGTCTGTGTTTAATTCCCCTTCAAGCACAATTCCAAGGCGAGTAATAGATAGGGTTAGCAAGAAAATTAAGATGAAGAGCAACTTGAAGTCTATCACAGCTGTGCACTATGTTTCTGTGCAGGAATACAAACACAACTAAAAAATTGCATTTAATTTGCAATTCATCACACTCTTCTTCATAAAACACCAAATAATTTCGAGAATCACTTACAGTTTGTTCCTCTTGTTTTTCTTCTTGTCCTTGCCCTGGAGATGGATAGAGGACGAAAAAACATTAAACTCTCATTAATTGCAAACAAATAAAATGTATTGAAAACATTTGTTTCTGATAAAGTACAGTTTGATATACTTATAGATTCGTTTCGGTATATTACTTGGTACAATATGTGTTATCAAGCACAGGAGTGACCTAGCTACTTTTCAATTGAATGATTTTGTGCTGGGTAGATAATAATTGAAATACTTCTTGCCTCATCCCAACATGGAGAAACACAAATTGACACAGCATTACTGAGGTGCTGTGAAAATAATTCACAGGCACATTGGGGTAGGAATCGAAATCGAACATAGTACCTGCTTTTATACAAATCGAACCCGTCATAGTCATCTGTTCTTGGTGGTCCAGTGGTTAAGTCACCTGTCTAGTCACCAGAATATCATGGGTTTGTTTACTACTGGAGTATGCCTGTAAATGTTTTTTTCACAGTATCTCAGAAATGTACCGTCAATCAGCGTTTATCCATGTTGGGACTGGCAGGAATTATTTAAAATAACTACTTTAAATTTTTACCTTTTTGGCAGGCCCTGAGGAGACATCTTCGGCCGATTCACCAATCATCTCGTTCTTCAGATCACCCTCCTCATCTCTTAGGACAAGAAAGAAAAAAAAAAGGGAAAAAAAAGATGATGTGTTTGAATCCAGATTATTAGTAGGCTTAAAAATGCTGAATTTAGTTTTGATAATCATCCTATGACTATATATATCTCAATTTGAGTGAATTCATTCAATTCAATGTTGATTAAAATATATCATGGCAGCCATCTTCAGACCACCCTCCTCATATCTGAGAACAAGAAAGAAAAAGAAAATAATGTTTAGAAGTCACTTTATTACTTGGCTTGAAAATGCTGAATATATGTTTGACAATCTTCCAATGTAAATGTATCAATTGGAGTGAATTCATTCAATTTGATTTAATGTTTATTAAAATATATCATTACTAGCCAGGAGGCTAAACCGTGACATATTATATGATTAAAAAATAAATGAGGTCATAATTTTGTTTAAGTTGTCACGGGTAAAGAAAACAATGCAGGCTAAAATTCAGGGGAACCTCATTATGAAGAGGTTGGAAATAACAAGGAGTGAAGGACCCTGATATAACATGGTGATTATGTTTCAAGTCCCAGGTCTTTATATTTTCTTTGATTTTGATTAATCTAATATACCACGTGATCATTCCCAAGCTCAGCTCGCCCGAATATAGCTAGCTAGCTAGCTATCGCACAAAATTTATGCATGCACACAAGGCTGTGGTTAAAAAAACTTGCACTTAATCGGCATCCTCCTCTGTGCCCAGTTGCTCCCATCTGCGTCCCATTGACATACGCGAATCAACTCCCGCACTCAGTTGAATGAAAACTTTTTGCTGAAAATTACCAACTCAACTGCGTTTAAAGTGAATTAAATGCTGAGATTGAGAAGGATGCCATATCATCATATGCCGTATGAGCACCGGTTTCTGGCCATTGGGGTGTAACCGGCCACCAAACCTCATGCAGTTTGTCTTTGGCACGCACATGGCGCGCACTTAGGTTAAATGCGCGCCCAAATAAGCGCACGTACGCTTCAACACAATCCCTATGGAGGCTCAAATCACCATGTCGCTTGGCGATCGCCGATTGCTGCACGAATATACGGGCGCCATTCATTAACTAAGTTATGCACATCAATTTAAACCCCAGAATTTCGGCTAAATTATGATCTGAAAATAAACTTGAAATGCTGGATCTTGTGACTTGTGGAAGAGCAAAACTCCTTAAGCGGCCGGAAACTGGTGCTCATACGGTAACTGCAAAAATGAGAGGGGTGTAGCCTAGGCTACATATCATTGTAAAATAACATTGTTCCTGGTCATATTTTGCTGAGCTATTTCTCACACATATTCTTTAGGATATTTGTGATTACATCAAATCAATATTAAATATGATACTCATTGACTTCATGCTTTTTTCGAGCAAACATGTTAAATGTTTAGGTGCACAGAGCAGACGTTAGGCCTCCAGAGTCCATATCCAATCTGATATCATACAGCACACAACTCACATATTGCACAACTGTGCACAGAAATTACACAGCCACGGCTAACTTTAGACCTCGGTCGGATCTAAATGTTGAACAAATAGTAGAAATGGAATTAGTATAAAGGTACACTTACGAACTAAGATTGAGTTCCTGCTTATTCTTTCCTTTCTTCGATTTCCCCATATTTCCGTGTAAGCTTTAGAATCATGAACAGCTGTAAAAGTTGTCAGCATTTGGATTCGGCGAGCAACTTCTTCATTCATTCATCGCATGCGTACAGAGATCGTATGTGAGCAAAACAAGATGTCCCGCTTCCAATGTAATATGTAGGAGCTCTCAGGGGTAATGCGCGCACCTCTCAGAGGTAGCGGGCTCCAAAGTTGAAGTAAAAAGGGTGCCAAAACTGCTGAAGGGCTNAGCTAAATTTGGGTACAGGTCAGGGGGGGGGGGGGGGGGGGGTTTACCTCTCTACACATCTTAGTTTGGTCTTGAATGACTTGCTGAGGAATCATTGTAGCACCAATCTGCTGTGTAATACCTCCCGCTTCTCCGTCCTGCACGTTACTATGACGAATCTGAATGATAAATGAGAAAAATTTGCAATCATATGAAAGAATTGAACACCATAAAAAGCATACATATCTTGAATTGCAGAAGATCATTCATTTTTATTGTAATGTACTGTGATCAAGTTTTGCTTCTGTCACTTCTATGAAATATCTCTTGTGATCACATTCTGCGAGAGTGACGATGTTCAATATACATCTACCTGTCTCTTACACCCTCTTACCGTTGAATGTCATAGAGAGAACATGAAACTACACTTATTGAAGAAAGACTGGTTAGTCATCATGATAAAAGATTGCTGTTTGGACCATGCCAATGATAGAAATTTCCATCAGCAAGAAATTCATCCACATTGTGTTGCACTCAACCCAGGTGATGTAAATGGGTACCGGCTGGAAGAAATTCCTTGAATGCAGAGATGCGCCAAATATGGTACCCATGCTATAGTTTGGCTGGGTAATCGTGCAACAGAGGACTTTAAGACACTTCATGAAGTTTAATGAAAATATCAAATTATTAAAATTAAATGTTATAATTATCAATATTATTATTTTGTCATAATCATTCATACATGTATAACTCACCTTATCTAAAATCTTTGTTTTACCGGTATCTACGTGACCAAGTACACAAACCACAGGAGACCTTAGATAATCCGTTGATTTCTTTTTCTCCGCCTCTTCTTTGCGTTTCTAAATTCAATGCAGACAACAGAGAGTAGGAAACATTCATAATCTTAAAATTATGTAAAAAAAACAATAATTTTCATCCCGCATGGAAATGGTCAAACCGTAAAATTACTTTGATAATCTTTAATAGAAATTCATGTTATGTAATGTGATACCAGTCTTTTACCACAGTATAATAATAGAACTATTCGCCAACTAATTTATATTCATTATTATTGTAGCTGTGATATCCTCCCTATCATCAATACCATTAATACAATTAAACTGAGCAATATGTCAAAACTAACAAATATAACTTTATGATGTAAATTCTGCAGAATAATTGAAATGTCATTTTTGCAATCCTCGGAATTGAATTTGAGTTAATGTCCGGAGCAATGAATGCAAACTTAATCTTCAAGAATGAAATACTGAACATGAAAAAAATATATAATTTAACTATACCTCTATTCTTTGCATGGCTCTGTGTCTGATTTTCTCCTCCTTCGTCATCTCTTCATCGCTGGAGACTTCACTCTCGCTCTCCGATTCCTCCTCCTCCGACGATGATTCTTCCTCTTCGCTCTCCTCGTCTTCACTCTCCTCATCCTCATCTTCGTCTTCATCGTCCTCCTTGCTTTCTTGTGATTTGATGACGATCTTGGTTTTTGGAATCTTATCTGTTGGTGTATAAGACAAGTGAAAGTAAGTATAATGGCAGAATTATCATCACCGTGGGCAGAAGGGACAAGGGATGTGGATATAAGGGGGCATAGACCTGCCAATAATGAGTCCTAAAGACATTTTGCACAAAAAAAAGGGAACAATCTCACCCGTCTGCAAAAACGTGTCTGTCTCGTACGGAGACGAACAAGAATAATGAAGACAATAGGCACGCCACTGGCGTTGGCGGCGGTAGAGATAGGGGGTGTCAGGGGGGTGTTTTGGGTAAGGTTTTGAGTCTTTTGTGTTTAGTTCGGTTTGGGCATTGTTCTGAGAACAAAGCATATAGTAAGAGAGGATCATGCGATTATTGAAGTAAATCATAATGGCAGAATTCTCATCACTGTGAGCAGAAGGGACAAGGGATGTGGACAAATTATAGTAAACTTCCATTCAAGCATTCACTATAGTTAGCTGCACACAAAAGAAATTCCCTTCCCTTTATATTGTAGAGAAAGTGTCGCAGAGTAGAGGAATGTGTTGCAAATGTTCAGTAAATAATCAGGTTAAGATATTTTCTTTCGTGTTCATGAAGCTATTGTGAAAGCTTGTTTACTTTGTCCGATTCATTTGTCCCTTCTGCTCACAATGCATCAAAATGACAATAGCAGAGATGCTGACCATTATGGAATGTTGGTGATATCAGAAATGTGTATGTGAGTGATTATTACTGTTACTTACATATAGCATTTCAATAAAATTTCTTTAAATTTGTTTTGAGGTATTTTGCTTTTTCAACCATCAAAACATTTTTTATTTTCTTTGATTTTTTATTTTAATTACCAGTTTCTTCCACTGCATTCTCCTTTTCCTCCCCCTCCTCATCATCATCCTCCCAGTTATCAGCAACCTCATCCTCCGCCTCCCACGATTCTTTGACCTCATTATCCGTCTTCTCATCCCCCTCCTCGTTTTCCGCCGTTGCGGTGGAATCCGTCACCTCCGACTTCTCCTCTTCTTGCTCGTCCTTCTCCATCGATTTCTGCTCTTCATCGAGCTTCTTTTTTCTCCTCTCTCTCTTTCCATAGACGACTTTCCTCGGTTTGGCCTCGTCGGTGGGCGTGGTGGCGCTGTCCTTGGTGGGGATCTCGATGCCCTGTTCCTTCATGGCTTCCAGCATGAGCTTAGCGCGGGCTTGTGCCTCTCTCTGGGCTTTGGTCATATACGTGCCTTCTCTCTTCTGCTGCTCGATCCTCTCCTACAATGCAAAAAAGAAGGTCACAAATAACAAACAGATATTACAAATTTCTGATTTCCCAATCAGAAGGAATTCTATGAACGAGCACCAATATAGAGTTCAAAAGTCTGAATTTGATTAATTCATATTGCCCAATAACCATGTGACAAAGACCTACGTTTTATGTTGCTTATAATTGGTGATGATGATGATGAGGAGGAGGAAACAAATTGGATACTTTCTAATGAAAGCATTAAGAATAATATTCATCATTTTGATTACTGATCATATTGATATTTTGCCAAAAAAAAAAACCTGGCCAATTGCATAAAATAGTCTTATTAGCTATTCTGTACTTGCGAAGATGTCTTAAGTTCTTGAGCCATCCACTTTACATAGACATAAACATTAATACATCTATTTTATGAAGGTGGTACAAGAAGTTCAGACATCTTCACAATAAAGATGATAGCTAAGACCATTTCATGCAATTGGCCCCTGGGTAATATAACAGTAAAAAGTATTTGCATCTAGACATGCATTTTTTTTTCAAGGAAACACTAGCAGATCTGCATTCATACAAAATAATGTTTGAAACTGTAATCCTAACAAACCTTCTTTCTCTGTTTCTGCTTCTCCTTCCTCTCCTTCTCCAGTCTAAGTTTCTCCAGCCTCGCTTCTTCCGCTGCCTGTGCCGCCTTCTCCCTTGCCTCCTCCTCCGCTCGTATCCTTTCCTCTTCTTCCTTCATCTTCTTCAGGGCTTCCTGCATGGCCTTCAGCTGACCTCGGTTGGGTTTCTTCTTCTTCTCCTCTTCTTCACCCTTCTTTCCCTTCTTCTTTTTTTTCTTCTTTCCAGTATCCTCCTCTCCCTCATCACCATCTAAAAATAGATCATGGATAAATGTTTAAATATCAAGGCATAATTTTCTCATTTTCAACTGGCCTCTATTGGGGTTCTTCTTCTTTCTTTTTCTTTTTCTTCTTACCAGTTTCCTCTTCTCCATCATCTCCATCTAAGAAGAGAATACAGATATTTCTATCATCAAGACAGCATTTTCTCAATATTCAGTTGACCACAGTTAGATATTTTCTCCCTTTCTTTCTTTTCCTCTCCTTGCATCTTACTTCTTCTTTACCTCATTGATCTATTCTAACATTGGGTGACTTCAAGTACGGTGTTGAACGCTGGTGTTGGTGTTGCAGTAAAACCAACACCAGCCTCAACACCAAACTTAAAGTCTGTCGGTGTTGGGGGTAGACCTCGCAAGATTCTGACGTATTTCCGGTCGTTTCTGTATCACTTCTGTAAACTGACCAACAGTGTTTGACCTTGGTTTACGGACCGTTTTGCTCTCTCAACACCAACACCAACACCGAACACCTTACTTGAAGTTACCCAATGTATCGTAATCAAAATCAATGGAAGTATATATTTCTGACATTATATTTTTCCTACTCCATCTCTCTTTCCCTCTCCCATCTTCACTATCTATATATCTTTAAGTTTATGTACACTGGTTTTAAATATCTCCTTTTCAGACTCTTTTTCACTCTCGTTACAAATCAAAATGAAAGAGTTCTCCATACACACATCAGAGGTATAAATTTTACTTGACTATCATCCAAACAGTAAATGTTTCATCACCAAATTGAAATTATAATGCGCTGTATATTTGTAATCAAATCTTAAATAATTTCACCTTCTTTTGGTTTTGCCTCATCTTCTCCGTCCGCTCCTTCGTTGTCATCTTTGGTCTTCTCCTTCTCTCCAGACGCCTCTCCTGCTGCCTTAGCTTCTTCCTTCTGCTTTTTCCTTCTTGCCTCCTCCCTCTGTGCCTCCTTCTTTTTCTTCTCTCGTTCTTTTTTCTCTGCTTTCTTCTGAGCTGCCGTCTTCATCACAGGCCCGGAGTCTTCTTCACCATCATTAGCTTCTGCTGTGGACTGCAATTAAAATTAATTAAAAAAAAACTCTAATTTTCACTGAGCCTTTACAATATAAGAGAGGATTCCTTTCATTGTGCCTCCTTCTTTTTCATCTCTCGTTCTTTTTTCTCTGCTTTCTTCTGAGCTGCCGTCTTCATCACAGGCCCGGAGTCTTCTTCCCCATCATTACCTTCTGCTGCAGACTGAAGTTTGAATAAAGAAAGAATTATCATTTTCATTGGTAAAGGAATGAATTCCTCCCTCTATGCCTCCTTCTTTTTCTTCTCTTGTTCTTTTTTCTCTGCTTTCTTCTAGGCCTGCAGCCGTCTTCATGACTGGCCTACAATCATCATTGCAATCCTTAACTTCTACTGCAGACTGCGATTAAAATGAATTAAAAAAACTAATTTTCACTGAGCTTTTACAAAATAAGGCTTCCTTCTACTGGGCCTCCTTCTTTTTCTTCTCTCATCCTTTTTCTTCTACTTTCTTCTGAGCTGCCGTCTTCTTCATGAAAGCCTTGGGGTCTTCATTCACGTCAAGAAGGTCAAATTGGGTCCCATTGCTAGAGGCTGCACAATATAGCTGAAAATTTTAAGGCAATTTCTTTGTTGTGTTGAGATTGAAAGTTAATTGTTTAGTAGTTCATTTCTGTGAGCTCTTATGAATAATGAGTTGATTCTAGATCTGTAGCTAACCAACTAAAGGGTTATTGCTAGAACTTTGCAATTGATTGCAAATCAACTTCAAAATCAGTTGCAAACTGAAACAGGCATTTTCATTCTCGCATGACGTGCATTTTCAACAAGACCTGCATGAAACAATTTTAATTGCCCGAGCATGCTGATCATCTACAACTTTCAAGCAACATCCACTATTAAAGGGTGTTGCTTCAAAGTTGCAATTAAATGCAAATGAACTGCAAATTGGAACGCGTATTTTCAGTTGCACACTGTCAGAGCTTTTTATATCATACCTTGAATCATACCTTGATGAGGGCGTTTAAAGTTTGTTTAGAAACTTGTTTGCCCCTCTCCTCTGTACTGGTTCTTTAAAGACTGAAATTGGCTCTGCAGACGTGAATTTTAGTAACAGCATGGGCAAGAAAAATGTTGGTTTGGGTTATACTTTTCTCTTTTGGATTCCCACGCCTTTTCCAAGTTTGATTTAAAACAGTTGATAGTAGAACTAGAGACTGAAGCATCAGGTAGGTTATTCCATTCTGTCACAGTTCGATGGGAAAATATGTTCTGTCTCCTTCGGGTAATAGCTCGGGGCTTTTCCATCTTGAATTTATGACCTCTCGTTCGGTAGTCTGACTTAAACTTGAAGAAGCGGGAAGGTTCCAAGTCATCTACTATAAGACGTTTATTTTGATTGGTGCTTGTCGATCAACTGCAACTAGCGATCAATTGCAGCTTTCTCACAACACTCACTAAAACAGACGAGTTAAATAAGTGATGGAAGCATCCTACATACCTCCTTCTTCTGAGTCTTTTCTTCATCTTTGTCCTCACTCGGGAGGGGTTTCCCCTCTTCTAATGCTGCCATGTCTTCTAACAGTTCATCTTCATTCCTAAAAAAAGAAATATTTTGAGAATTTTGAGGACAGGTAACGACAGAAATCAAAAGAAGCAGCAAGAAATCTATCCACACTGTGCTGCACTCAACCCAGGTGAAAATGGGTTCCTGGCAGAAATTATTCCTTGGAACGCTTGAGCACATAAGTGGCTAGCTCGGCAATTATCGCCAAAATAATAATATGGTACCCAGTATCAAGCAAAGAAGAGTATATGCTTTTGGTGATTGCGCTAGATAAATGAACCAATTAATATTATTGTTATCATTATTATTATTGGTTTAGTAGATTACATGCTAATTTGAGGATAGAAACTGTGTTTAGGAATGCAATAAATAGGTAGTAATTACATTCAAACCTGCCTATAAAGACCATCCAGGGGAGACCAAAAATGGGGTCTCTATGAGCAGGTGGTCTCTATTGACAGGTTCATTTACATGTAAATTGCTTTCTGGGGAATCAATGAAGATGATCTTTGTGTACAGGAGGTCGTTCTATAGCTAAAGAAGGTATATTGTAACTAAACCATTTTGAGCAGTATACCATATGGGCAAGGGGGCAGAAGAGCTAAATCATTCTGAGTTTCAGTGACAAACAAACAAAAATAGAATTGCACAAGCAGCCTTACAGGTGACAAAGTAAAACTTACTATTATTCTTATAATATGAATTTACAGAAACTGAATGTCAGTAAATTCTTATGAAGGCATCAGTATATAATTTGTCTTTAACACAGATGAGATAGATGAAATACCAAAATGATAGATCAGGGGGGGTGTTTCATCAAGATTTGTCGCAGAGACAATTAGTCAGCGCTGACAAATTCCTTGATTGTGATTGGATGAAAAGCATTATCGCTGACAGTTGCCATGGGCACTGTCGGAAAATGAGTCCTTGTCGCTGCGACAAATCTTGATGAAATACCTCCCACAAAAGGAGAAATTTGCTCGAACTCCAGAAAATTATGAAATAGAGAAATAGAAATATTAAGGAAACTTAAACTTACCACTCTTTTCCCTTTCCTTTCTTTTTCTGTAAAGGAATATAGAGAAAACAAATGCATGTTACATAACAAAAAACAGGGATAGATTGATGTCAATATTGCTACATGGTAAATGGATTCCTTGAATAACAAAATGGTTCTATGCCATCTCTGCAAAATGACTTCAATTCTCCAGTGACTGATGGTGTCCAATGCAGAAGCAAAAGGTAAGAAAACGGTAATTTCTGTCAATTCAATTTGGATAAAGGGCGGCTTTTGGACATCCAATTAAAACACATATTCCGATAGAAATAGAAATTTTCTGATTCGAAAATCACAAATAGGTCAGATGAAACTTTTATTTAAACCATTCCCTTACTTAACCCTAACTAAGGGGGCGTTGCTCAAAGGTTGCAATTGATCTCAAGTTGCAGTTGATCGCAATACGCCAATCAAAATCATTGTTTCATGCGCATCTTGTTAAATGAGCACACCATGCGCGAGTGAAAATGGGCGTTACAATTTGCAAAGTTGCAGTTGATTTGCAGTTTATTTTGAGCAACACCCCCTAAGTCAGGGTATTTTGGGAGTTCTCATTTGCAGGGTGAATGGGGTGCTTCNTAATAATAATGTAAAGCGCCTTGAGCACTCAGCATAGTGGATACGTGCGCTATATAAATTGCATCTATTATTATTATTATTATTATTACAAGTATCTACTTACTTTTAAAAGAGAAAAAAGGTAACTATTAACCAGGTACATCAGTTAGTACATTTAAAAGATTCTCAAAAATAATGACCATGCATAGATAATATTTGTGGAGCGTCAATTCATGACAGACATGGCACGGTATAAAAATACATTTTTGTTATCTTTATTGTAATAAATTTCTTTTTTATTCACCCATAGAGACAGATGTACTGAATCATAACGTGTTCTGTGTTCTTTACATACAGCTATAGATCTTAATAATCCTTATAAATCAAGATAATAGGAGAACTAAGAAATACTATTCTTAATTTTCAGAGTGTGATATCTGCAGAGATGCCCTGGATAGATAAAAATCAGATGTGAATGATCATATAGTGAGCTCAGCTGTTGGGTGGGGTGATTCATATTTCAATTTCTATAATGTATATTCAAGAATGGTTTGCATTTCTGAATCCCTATATGGGATGTGGCTACTTACTGGCTGTCGCGCTCCAACATAACAGATGCTTTCATGACATCTTTCTTGTGTACAGGCCCAATGTTGATACCTGCATACTGCAATCAAAGAAAACAATTTGAGATTAACCATAGCTGCCGACATGGATCCGAAGAAATTTGTAATGATTCAGTAAAGTCATTAATAACATTCACAGATTTCATATTAAACCACACAATGTTTATGATACAAAACATTGGTAATCTTCACTGAAAATATCATATAACCTGACACATTGGAGGCTAAAATTAGTAATAATTACTAAAAATTAGTAGCAGTTGGGAGCTATGGATTGACAATGATTTTGACAAAGTGATATTCAATATTCTCTTCCCAGCTATCTATTCATTACCTCAAATAAAAGATCATAATTGTTGGACAATATATAAATCTAATTAATAAGGAAAATTATTTACGAAAACACATTGGGAATTTTTGGCCAAAGTTATCTAATATTTTCTCCTTAGAAACATAAAAATTTGAATAATTGAAATAAAGATTAATTGCAAAAATTACATGAAAAGGGCATGAATGACAGTGCTATCAAACTAATAAAGATCATTATCATCATTTTACTTACTGGAATTTTGGAAGTCCTGAGAAATTCAAGAAGAGCCTCGAGAGAGCCGAGCGTCGAAGCCTGGACGTGCACCCCCCTCTCAGATAGTTTGATGCTTTTTAGGGCTGCCTTGAGAAGATGTGATACTTCTTCCTGCATGGATGAACCAAAATTAAAGAAAAGGAGAACAGAGGTAATGAGTATTAACCCTAAAAAGGCAGAGCGTCGAAGCCTGGACATATATACCCCCCTCTTGGAGAGCTTAAAACTTTTCAGGGCTGCCGTAAGAAGATGCGATTCTTCTTCCTGCACAGTTGAATAGAAAGGAAAGAAAATATTAAGACTGTGAAATTGAGCATAGATTTTTAAAAATCTAACCTTAAAGGGGAACCATTTCTCATTGAATGAAAAAAAATCAGATAAAAAATTATGAAAAATTGAGCAAATCTGACAATCCATTCAAAAGTTATGAAATTTTCAAATTCACAGAGACATGACGATAACTGCCACTGATGGAGATCCATGCGATCAGCAACATCAACATAATTTGTGACGTTATGTCGGACAACTTCTCATTCACTTTACAAACGCATAAATCTCGAATCTGTAGAGTATGGGTTCAACATGATTCATCTCAAAATACATGCAGAATTGATAATGCCTCCGGCACCACCTTAGGATGGCGGAGGCATAATTAAGTAATGGTATACTAAAGCAGAAAACCAACATTTTGTTGACTTTTCCTAAAAAAGAAGAAAATGTGAATTTGTGTATACAGAGAAAATGAGGAGTAGTCCAACATGAGGTCACAGATTCCGTCAATGTTGCCAATCGCGTTGATGCTCGTCAGCGGCAGGGATCGTCATATGACAAATAGGCTTACCTTAAAAATCTCTACTTCATCTGGTTGCTCTGCTACCAGCATAGGCAATCCAGCCAGAGCCTTCTCTAGATCCCTGGCTAACACTTTGACTCCTTGAGCACCTCGAATCTCTTTATGTTTGGCGTATTGATTCTGTAGAAATAAAATTAACAGAAAACAAAATTATTACTAATGATTGTTCTCTTTCTATCTATTACTCTCTTATTCTTTCACTTTATTTCTCTTTTCTCTGAATGCTTGGCTAACACCTCATGCACTGACCACCTAGGATCTCTTTATATTTGGCATGTTGCGGCTATATGGATAAAATTAAGAGAAAACCAAATTAAATCCCTGATAATGTACTTCTCTTTCTATCATTCTCTCATTTTTGTTCACTTTATTTCTCTTTTCTCTACATGCTTGGCTAACATCTCAAGCAGAAGGGATGAAGAAGTGAAGTTAATACAGGTGGTGGGACACAGAGAGAGGGTAGGATGAAGGATGGATGGAATGAGATGTACAAGTGGAAGGGGTAAAAAATTATGTTAATTTAGGTTACTTCTGAAATTTTCATATGGTGTAATATTTAGGAAGTAATTTGGCAGGCTATTCCATAAGACAGATGCTGCAAGTGAGGATGATCTCTCATCATACAATTTTGTTGCAGAGATATGTACAGTGAACATTTGATATTTCAGAAGAAAATAATGATCTCTCCTGTTTCTATTGAATTGCCAATTCAAAAGGATGAGAGAATGAGGTTACCTTTACTCTAAGTTCCTTGAGAGGCTCTGGCATGAGCAGACCTCTGACTTGGGACACGATCGGTCCTTCTTGGCCGGCTACGACTATCGTATCTCCTTCATGTAGCGTACCATTCACCAGGACCACATCTATCGTTGTACCAAGACCTGGTAATGACTTCACCTGGAATAGCATTCAAGAAATGAAAGATATTGGGATCTGTAACTTAAACTAAATTACTGGAAGAGTGCTGTATTGTCTCAGCAATAAAGCTTCCAGAATTCTCTAACATAAAACAGCAAACTTTGGTAAATGATTTGCCACAGACATACGGTTGATTGGAAATCTTTATGTTAAGGGGCCCAGGTCTCACACTGATCTTCATCTCACATGTTTAATTTCTTTCTCATTACAATGCCTATTTCCTATTCGGGTTGTTTAGACTTGTCTAAATCATGTCTGGCACTAGTAGAGTCTACAAAAATTAAAATCATAACTCCCATGAGTGTCTACAGTTGTGATTTATTCATATGGGGGGGGGGGCTGAATCTTTGATTCATCACTAAATAGTTAGGCTTTATTCTAAAAGAGTCTACTCAGGAGTTATATGGAAGACTTTTTTTTACAAACCAAACACTTTAATATTATATTTCCATAAAAGCATAACATATGGAATTTACTTTTTATCAGAACATGCCACACTTATTGAATTTTTTTCTTTATGATTGATTACAGTATATTTCAAAATTCATCTACAAGTAAAAGGGGAACGCGTCAATGATACATTTCGATGCTGTGGAGTGATCAGTACATCAATCTAGTAGATGATTGCAAAAATTGATGTGGGGGATGCCAATGGGTTTGTGCCCTGGTCATGTCCTACAGATGGTGAAATTTAAAGTCATTTCCATTATTCTCTTTCTTCCAACTTCTTCTCTTGACACAAATATTAAACTTCGACTGATTCACACTTTGAAACACAATTTCTACCTCTTTGCAAGAACAAGGTAATAAGGTTACACATACCGCACAATCAATGTAATAAAAAAAAATCCTGAACAGACAATGCTCTTGTATTACCTATACCATCTGGTCAAAGAAATTTTACAAGATATCTCTGAAGTGTATAAATGCAAAATGTATTTACCTCAAATATAGTACACTGGAGCATTTCTGAAAAGGTAAGCGCCTCTTTGCAAGTAGAATTTTACTCTACCAACAAATTAATGCTACCAGGTTTAAATTCTCAAAGAAGATTTGCTCTGTACAAGAAATATTACTTACCTCTAATGTAGTACACTGAAGCATTTCTGAGAAAGCGAGCCTCTTCGCAAGTAGCGTTTGACTCAGCTGGACAATCAAGGCTATTAGATTACCCATGCCGTCCCCGGAATGAGCCGAAGTTGGAACCAGTGAGATGTACGTCTTGGGATCGGGATTCTCATGGAAGAGGGCAGCATTTAAACTCTGAAGAGGAAAGATACGAGATAAGATCAGTCATAATTATGGATGATGGTTTGAAAGAGGTTCATCGTGGTGAGGAATAAATGAAGAGAGTTGATCAGCTATCTCACATCGTGGATGATGTTCAGGTTTTTACTTGGAATTTCTAAAGGTAAATGACAACATTTTTTTGAAAGTACCAACAAAATTCAAAATACAGGAACAGAGATGAATTTCTGAAAATCAATTAAAAATTGTCAGAAATAATAAGACCGAAAATTTCCAAACACTTTGTACTTATTAACAAATTGTATATGAATTTCTAGGAATATGTCATGTAAGTAAAAAATTTGCCTTTTTAATCTTTATTTTCATTTCTGTAAATGCAGAGGGGGGTAAGATCACAAGTGATCCAAAGAAAATGTCTGACTTTAGCCAATGGTTATTTTAACAAAATCGATAGATGCAAGATTAAACTACAGATACGTCTTACTATAAATGCTATTACTTCCACAATTAATTTTGTCTGAATACATGTAGTTCCTGCATATTTTCAATGGTTCTTGAATTCTCAGTTGACTCTCCATAAACAAAAATTTCCTTGAGATACATGGCTAATCTGAATTAACAATTCGAGGCTGGAAATCACATTTTTTTCACAAACCCTTGCAAAAACTTTCAGTATAAGAACACATGCTAATAATATTCGCTTTCTTTTATGTTATGCAGGCTAAAATTAGCATAAAATCTAGAAACTGATATATATTGAAAATGTATTTCTGAATATTAAGTAAATTCATCTTTGGAGTTATCCTACCTGTTCAGCGAATTCTGTGATGATGTTCTTGGCTCTTTCTTCAAATTCATCTTTAGTGTGTCTCTTCTGTTTCTTGACGGTATTAACAACATCAGTATGAGGGCTTGTTTTCCATTCATATAACCTATCGATCTGTGGAGAAAATGAAAAACAACACCAATTAAACATGAGGCCTAGAAATGTTTCATGCGAATAAACTTACATGGATATTAACTCTAGGAGATCCCCTCCCCGCACCCCCCAAAAGAAGGAAAAAATAAAATTGGTCAGTGAAAATTGTTTTTATCATCTTATTTCTTTATTTTTTTAACACATCCAAGAGGAAAAATAATTTAGAACGAAATAAAAAATTGTCAAAGAACACCTGAAAAAAAATTTCCGGCTGTATTTCGTATGTTAATCTATAATTTTACTGTGATTACTTTTCAGATTGACTGAAAGATAAAGAATGTTTTTGATAAAATATTTCAGGTAAAATAATCAAATTGATATCATTTAATCTTTAAATAAAAGTTTTCAAAGTCATGACTGCATCTGCATACTTTTTGCAGCTACACATTACAGTTGTAAATGGAAAATGGTATAGTGGTTACAAAATATCATCATAATGAATCAAGACAATTTCCTTTATCAAGAACTACAGAATCAACAGTAAATATCATCACAATGAATCAAGACAACTTACTTTATTAAGTGCTACAATGAAGGGCGTCTTGCGCTGCTTGAGAAGATTAATTGATTCTATTGTCTGAGGTTCCAAACCGTGCATTATATCGACAACCAGGATTGCAATGTCGCACAGTGATGACCCTCTCGATCTAAGGTTGCTGAAGGACTCGTGGCCAGGTGTGTCGATGATCAGCAAGCCGGGGATCTTCATTTCTTCTTTGGCAAACTACAATGAAATTTAAAAATAATGAAATTACAAAATTTATATATGTTACAAAAGCAATGATAGAGCTGACAATAATAGCAACAAAATTACTTATTTCAAGATTATTGGCAGCTGGACTCTCTGAAATTGAGAAATTATAGATGGTAAAACTTGCAATGTCACAGAGCGATGACCCTCTCGATCTAAGGTTGCTGAAGGACTCGTGACCAGGTGTGTCGATAATCAGCAAGCCGGGGATCTTCATTTCTTCTTTGGCAAACTATAATGAAATTATAAAATGTATATATGTAATAAAAAGGTAGTGATAAAGTTGACAAATATAGCTACACAATCACCTATTTCAAGATAATTTGGCAGGTTGGCTCTCTGAAATTGAGAAATTATAAATGGTAAAACTGCAATGTCACAGAGCGATGACCCTCTCAATCTGAGATTATTGAAGGACTCGTGACCTGGTGTGTCGATGATCAACAAAACGGAAATCTTCATCTCCTCTTTTGCAAACTATAATGAAATTATAAAATGTTATGTATATAACAAAAGCAATGATAGCGCAAACAATAATAAAAACACTCATTTCAAGATGATTGACATTAGCAGGTGGGCTCTCTGAAATTGAGAAATATTGAGAAAAATGGTGAAACTGCCAAGAATTTATGTTCTTTTTCATATAATTCTCAATTCATCAATGATGAAGGAATAAATAACAGATACATGACCAATTCTTTATAATTTCTTTTTATTTTGGTAAATATTCAGACAAAATGGGTACAATGCAAAGCTCATATTAACCTTATACTATTCACGTTTTACAGTGCAGGGTATCCAGAATTCTGAAAATATTACAGAATTTTGAGCAAAATCATCATATATCCTATCTTACTTGGATAATTCAAANAACATTTTGGGAAAAGTGTTGCCATGGCTTTTGAGAACCACGCTAAGAACGACGGGTGTCAGATCCTGTGCTGAATACCTATAAGATTATCAATCATACAAATTGATACCAGTCGTTCGTAACTTGATATATGTGGGTTGCTACTGCAGGTGTGTATAAAGTATATCTGATTTACAAAAAAAAAAAGTATTTCTGATGGTCCCCCGCACCCCGTCATACTGAGTTTCCACAGTCGAAGTACCTCACAAATCTTTTGCGACTGATTTAAAGAATTTTTAGAGGGTGATTCTGGGAAAGTGAAGGAGCCAACCAAACACTTAACGACAGACTAATCAACGTATTTCTCAAAAGTATCTGAATTGGATAGACACTATTTAGATTACCGTACGTGGGGGTGGAGGCTTTGGGGCGCTAGCAATCTCCAAGTCTGAGGTAAAAAAAAAAAGGCGCCAACATCACCGAGAGAGGCGCCAAATTTGAGGTGAAGATCCTCCACCCCCTCCCTTCCCCCGGGTCTCAAAATGTTGGGAGCGCTCATGCATGGATTAGTAATAAAATTGAGAAAATCGTAGTACTACAAGCATTCTCATAGGAAGGATCACCAAACCTGCTCTGAGTCATAGGTCGGGCAGACGAAGCAGTTCAAATATTGTCTACTGTTTGGAACATATTTGTCCTTTATATCCGGTATAAAGCTGATTGATGCTTTGAAACCATATATAGGTTAAGCATTTCAGAGTTTTCAGAACAAGAATCGGGTAGATTTTATTTCCTGAATGCTTCTACGATTTATTTTCCAAATCAGGTCTTAAGCAGGTCGTAATGTGTGCGGTCAGCTTAAAAGAATATATACAATTCAAGACCGCGTTTGAGGTAATCTTATAGACAGTTACAGGGAACCTTAAATCAATTGGGCAACAAAATTACCTTTTACAGTATCGTTAAACAAATCGTAAAATAACGTCTGTTAAAAATGGCAATTGTAATATGGCGTGTATGAACAAAATCGTTGCAATTTGTTGTCCCACCGACAAATTAGTCACACTGACTATAGTTTGATTTGATGAAAATCATTATCTCTGACTGTTTATATGGCACCTGTCGGAGAATGACTTCTTGTTGCTGTGACAAGTTTGATTAAATACTTTCCTGATCGATTTGTTTACTGTCCATTTCTAAATCTGTTCCGGCCCGTTTCTCATTTTCTCATTTGGTCTTTTTTTGTCCGTCTTCGTACCTGCTATTACACTTTTCATTATTTTTCATGCCATTTCTTCCCCCACCCCCACTTAAACTCTTTCTCCCCCCCCCCTCTGATTGTCCGTTTCTCTTTCTCTCACTCCCTCTCTCTGTCTGCCTCGTTTTATTTCTATCTCCCTCTCGTTCTCTCTGTTTGTATGTCTGTCTTTCTCTCTCTCGCTCTCTTTTTCTCCTCCCTCTCTCTCTCCCTCTCTGTTTGTCTCTCTGTCTTTCACTCTCTCTCTTTCTTTCTCCCTCGCTCTCTATCTGTACATCTCTCTCTCTCATCATAATCATTATCATCATCATCATCATCATCATCATCATCATCATCATCATCATCTTCATCAATAAAAACACAAAACTCTAACAATAACAGACACCACAACTCTCTTTCAAGAAAAATATGACAGTTTATTTATTCTATAATAAGGGCACTTTACCAACTACATATATGGAATTGTAAAATAAAACACATTAATTGAAAGTACTCGTGCTTATTCATGGTACCATTAGATGGAATATATACACAATGCTTCAATTTTCTACATACAGTCCTGCATAGATTTAGTGCATAAGCTTTTACTGATATAAACAATCAAATTCAATGCACTTTTAAAATATATAGTCACACATATTACACTGTCCCGATTAAGTATGCATAGCTTAATGCATAGAATGAAAAATAAAATAAAATATGATTTAATTTGCATCAATATTCAATGACCTCCCATCATTATCATAATCATATCAAGGTATAATTCAAAAAATATTTTAACGTGACACTCATCTACTGAATCTTATTTACCACATCAGACATCTGAGCGAGGCAACTTTAACGCCTCATTACCCAATTTGGATTGAAATAAAAATGGGTGGTGAATAATTTTCTTGTATTGCCCACTCAGAAAAGTCTATGGTGAAATACTTGTAAATATCTAGTGCATCCAATTACAGTCAAACCTCGTTATAAAGAGCACTGATATAACAAGCTCTCGTTATAACAAGGTAACTTTCCAGGACCCATCTCTTTGTATTTTATTGTATTTTGACCCTGATATAACAAGGTTTCAGTATAAAGAGGTAATTCCTCTGGTCCCAACGACCTCGTTATAACGAGGTTAANCACCACAACTCTCTTTCAAGAAAAATATGACAGTTTATTTATTCTATAATAAGGGCACTTTACCAACTACATATATGGAATTGTAAAATAAAACACATTAATTGAAAGTACTCGTGCTTATTCATGGTACCATTAGATGGAATATATACACAATGCTTCAATTTTCTACATACAGTCCTGCATAGATTTAGTGCATAAGCTTTTACTGATATAAACAATCAAATTCAATGCACTTTTAAAATATATAGTCACACATATTACACAGTCCCGATTAAGTATGCATAGCTTAATGCATAGAATGAAAAATAAAATAAAATATGATTTAATTTGCATCAATATTCAATGACCTCCCATCATTATCATAATCATATCAAGGTATAATTCAAAAAATATTTTAACGTGACACTCATCTACTGAATCTTATTTACCACATCAGACATCTGAGCGAGGCAACTTTAACGCCTCATTACCCAATTTGGATTGAAATAAAAATGGGTGGTGAATAATTTTCTTGTATTGCCCACTCAGAAAAGTCTATGGTGAAATACTTGTAAATATCTAGTGCATCCAATTACAGTCAAACCTCGTTATAAAGAGCACTGATATAACAAGCTCTCGTTATAACAAGGTAACTTTCCAGGACCCATCTCTTTGTATTTTATTGTATTTTGACCCTGATATAACAAGGTTTCAGTATAAAGAGGTAATTCCTCTGGTCCCAACGACCTCGTTATAACGAGGTTAAATGTACTAGTGCCACTAAATACACATACTTGTTGCATTGCGTTGATAATGCAATTTTGATGAAGATACTAATTAATGGCGTCGGAATGGCATACAAAATGACATTTAGATGGCAACCAAAATTTTGGAAGGTTGCTTTACTCCATCAAAGCTTTTTATTTCAATACTATAAAGTAATTTCTGTTTGAACTCAAATGCGACTGATCAAGAGTTTTTGATTCGCCTCAAGATGTCTGATTTGGTAAATAAGAGGAATATTGAAATGCCTCAGGGCCAACACATATCATCCTCACCTGTGATTTGGGTGATATTTATCGTGTCGGCATGAGGCCCTTCAATATCACTATAAAGTCTACCTTTACACTATATCAAAATACATAAATATAAGTACGTAAGGTATATGAATAACAGAACAAAAACTCTTGCAATTGCCTTTGGTTGAGAGTCAGAGAATATTTTGTGGAATGTCCAATGCATAGATACTCACAGTGAAGACACTGAGCATTTGGAAATATCTAAATCTATAATTAATTGTTGCAATGGTTATATGTGTTATCCAACAATGGTCATCATATAGAATAAATATATGTTTCAGCAAGTTTGACAACAATGTGGATGTATTTGAAACTAGATGAATCCTCGACCGCGCACGGTCGAAATTTATGCCTCCGCCATCACGCAATCGGAAAGATATTTACGGCTTTATTGTTCCATGCCATCAGAAATCAAAAACATTTTTCAAATTTTGGGCACTGCGACCTTTGACCCTGTGAACCCAAAATCTCATCAGTTCTTCCTCACATGCTTATACATAATTAAGCTATACACTAAGTTTGAAAGAAATTGGTTCAATTTTTCTGTTATAAGTTATAACAATAATGAGCTTTATCAGGTTTTTCTGCCTGGTGACATTTGACCTTTGACCCACTGAACCCAAAATCTAATCAGTTCATCCTCACATGGTTATACATACTTGAGCCAAGTTTGGTCAAAATCCGTCAAGCGGTTCTGAACTTATTGCGGTAACAAGGTCCGGACGGACGGACGGACGGACGGACGGACGGACAACCCGAAAACATAATGCCTCCGGCACCACCTTATGGTGGCGGAGGCATAACAAATAGTCCCACATTTCATCATTGTGATAAAGCTTCTGAAGACGAATGCTGTATCTAGGATGGGTAGAAGACTTCATGATACAACCAGTAATCTTTCTTCGAAATGGACGTATTCCTGGAAAGGGCATTTTCAGGATGATAAGAACGTGGTATTTGAATTGTAGATAGTGGATAGGTCCTGTTCAGGACCACTCACATTTCCAAGAAAGATAACTAATCGTACTGTAAAGCCTTCTACTCGTTATTCATCCACAAGTGAAACCTTCAAGCAATGATATCTAGGATATTCTAAACTTTCCTTGAAATCATCCCAAGAAGACATCTTTTGACATTTGGAAAATAACTATTCTTCCCTGATTGTCCATTCAAAATTCACTTTAAGACTTTCAGAATGACTCGTATCAGGTCTCGCACTAAATACGCATATTATAAAATAATTTACGCAGACAAACAAATACATGTTGTTCTTGAAGTCTTTATCTTGCTGCAACATTGCCCAGACCATGTTTGCATGATCAAGAAATTGTAATTTCCCTTGCTTCTTATCCTCTGCTGGAGAAAGTGGGGGACCAGTCGGCCTTTCTTGAAACTTTTGCCTGAAAAGTATATTTCAACCCTCTATGACTAGCTTAGCAGGAAATAAAACATCTTCAGATGTTCATCGTACTAATAGGAAAGGATCGTTATTTATGATGCTTCTTAAAAAAAGGTTTACTCTTGACCCTGACTATAAGTTTGGTGTGACGTACACCAGAGTTTTCATCACGAGAATGTGAAAGGGTCATGTGCCTTGTCTTTCGAGCGTGAAGGCGGCGATAGAGGGGGTGTGTCCTCTAACTCGAAGCACTTGAGCGTCTGATAGGCGCTGGTCACTGCCCGCTCCTTTGGCATCGACTTGAGCTTCTCATGTCGTAGTCTGAAAATTTAAAAAAGAATAAAAATCAGACTATGTAATCATCACATTACCACCACCATCACCATCACCACCACCATCATCATCATCATCATTATCATCATCTTCATCTTCATCATCATCATCATCATCATCGTCATCATCATCATCATCATCATCATCATAATCATTATCATCATCATCATCATCATCATCATCATCATCATAATCTTCATTATCTTGATCATCATCATCATCACCATCATCATCATCATCATCGTCATCATCATCATCATTCTTTTCATCACCACCACCGCCATCAACTTCATCCTTAATCATCAACAACATCACCAAAATTACAATTACATTGTTGATGTTCATAAATCTGTGCAAACCAACATCATCATCATCATCATCATCATCATCATCATCACCAACATCCTCACCATCATGATCATCATCATCATGAAAACTTCAGAGTCCTATTCATAAATACAAACCTCTTTCCTGAGCCCCGATTGAAGGGTTTCTTCTTCAGTTCTGCAGCTATCATGTCGTCTTCGTAAACAAACTTCTCTTGATTGCCTGTGTACCCAGTTGAGTCACTCTACAAGAACAAATCCACACCAAATCATTCAGTTAGAATGAGGCGATCATTATTTCAATCATATCTTTTTCAACATGTTAATCATCAAACTTCACTGCGATTGTGAATTGCCAGCAGCACTCTAGTCTTACTTTGTTCAAAGTATAATGCTCATGATTTTTAAAACAAAGTTTATCAATTCATGCCTAATATCATATCATGCTTGAAGTAAAAAAGGAGCTTGAGCTTTCGATCCTAGCAGAATCTTAATCATAAACAAATTATTTTTTTGCTTATGATTAAGATTCTGCTAGGATCGAAAGCTCAAGCTCCTTTTTTACGTCATTTTACTCCACAGCTCTCCTTTATTGGATAGGAAGTTTCAGCAGTTCTTTTTATTAATCATATCATGCTTAACGGTTTGTTACTGCAGTGTGTTTCCTGAACCTCTGTGGATCTTTGCAAAATAAAGTGTAGTGGCACGAGACGTTAGCAGTCAAATGTTTGATGCTTTCCCCTGAAGGAAAGAATTTTATTTGGATTAAATGTTGTTTCATGGATGATTTGGTCTATAAAAAAAAAATTCCCAGCGTTTCCTTTTTTTATGAGACCTTTTGATATACACATGACTCAGGGCCCCTATAAGTTATCACCCCAGAATCAAATGTCACAGGGTGAGCATTATCATTTCAAATATTTCAATATGTCTGCTTCATATCCCTTTAGCAGAAGTCTCTACAGTCCTCTACAATGAATGCAGTATTACTACCCTGGCTTTAGACCGGCTAACACCAGTGCACGTGGCATTTTAAGGAATAAGTGCAGCACAATGTGGATGAATCTCTTGCCGAAGGAAATTAACAGCATCTAAATTATATCATGCAAACTTTTTTCATCTTTATGAACCCCCAACCATTAAAAATATATACATATATATATATATATATATATATATATGAAAAAAAATTGGGGAAAAGAAATCTTACAAAATCTACTTATCTAATCAAGATCTGTATCCCTCTTGTCCTCCCCTCTTCACACCTAACTTCTTATCTCTTCCTATAATCTCACCTTCTTTTCATCATCCCTATTCTCATCCTCCTTCTCTCCGTTCTCCTCCCCCTGACTGCTCCCATCACCCAACATATCAGCATCACCTCCAGCATGGCCATCCTCCAAGGACGCCTCAATGTATTCCGATATTGACGACGTCGACTTCTGGTCGAAGATTGGGTGGTTGGGCATGCTCTGGGGATCGACGAGGACATCGTATGGGACCATCGGGTGCTTGAAGGTTGATGGGTTGAAGACGTCCCATGGCTCATCTTGGCCGAATGTGCCTGGATTAAAATAATAATACATGGTGGCCTCTTATCCTCTTATAAAGCTCTTATGTCTAAAGTGATCTTATACATGTGTTGCTTTACATATTGTTACCCCAGTTAATATAGCCACAATAATAGCAGCAAAGTGTGTAGCGCTCAAGCGTATATAAAGTACACAATGGTTGGACAGGCAACCCTAAAACATAATGCTTTTGGCATCAGTCTGATAGCAAGATTACAAAAAGTTCAAAATGCATGTGCAAGACTCATCTCCCGTCAACCGAAATTCACTTCCTGTACACCTCTTCTGAGAAAGCTCCATTGGTTACCAATCCGGCAAAGAATTTCATTCTAGATTTTGTTAATTGTATTCAAATCCTTACATGGTCAAGGCCCTATCTATATCACAGAACTCCTCAGATTCAAAGCCCAGTCACACAGAAACAGCCTGCGCAGCTTTAGAGATACACCGATACTCCACATTCCTAACCACAAAACAAAACTCACAATGGGAGACCGTGCTTTTTCCATAGCAGCTCCAAAACTTTGGAACAGCTTGCCAATCCACATCAGAAACTCTCAATCCCTAAGTACCTTCAAGTCCAATTTAAAAACATATCTTTTCTCTTAAATAACTTCTTTGTACAATTTGGCGTTAAGACATAATTTGCGCAGCTGAATATATTTAGTATAGTAATTGCGCTATATAAATCCATGTATATTATTATTATCATCATATCAAGTATTCATTTAAATTCACATTAAAGAAACTATAAAAACTCATTTCCTTGACATGAACAAGCTGTTTGTGTTCATAATTACTAAACGACAAAAAATACCCCAAAACAACAACAATGAAATGCTAATTAGCCTTGAATCATTTGAAAGTATCATATTTCATTTCCCAGATTTTCTGGCACTTCTGGCATCATGAAAAGGGACCAGGAATGGTTCAAACCAATAATTAATAGATGCAAAAACACATGAGAAATGTTCATAAAATAAATGTATACGGGATTCAATTACAGTACATTTGTACTCACCAACATAATGGCCCTCTGTTGTCCAGAGTCGTACAGTGCAATCGAGCGATGATGTAATTAGGATACTGTGCTCTTCCACTAGGTTCATACTGTGAGGAGGGATTGCATAAAATGGAAAATATAATTATTGAGTTAGTGTTCTAATACATATTTGCCACATACTTAGCACAAAACATCTCAGTTTTGGGAGATAATGATAATAATAATAATAATAATAATAATAATAATAATAATAGATGCAATTTATATTTATGGGTTAGATGTACTATAGCACATTTACCAACCAGACTCCTTGGCTCCTATAGCGAGGTTAAACCTAATGCAGGTCTGAATCATTGACATTTAGACCAGTGGTTTTACTTTTCAATGGCCCAATGGTCAATGGTCTAAATTACAATCATGATGGCATAGTCCTGAGTTAGTTAAACCATTCTCTGGGAAAAAAAGGCCTTTGCTCTTTAGACACCATACCCATGCTGCCTATCTAGTGAAACTTTTTTTTCACTTTAGAGAATTAATCTTGAAAGAGGAATATTCAGAATTCTTATTCGTATCATATTCTTTAAATATTTGATTTGATATGTTGTGAGTGCTTTCAATTAGCATAAACTTTCTGCATTCTTAATAGGTAAAAGGCAATCGGTGACAAATAAAATGAAGAGTTAAAATACGATTTTTCACAAAATGATTCCTCAATTCAAAAGAGCAATTATAAAGTATCATCACTGCTACAAAAAAGTTTGGTAATTAAAGATTTATGATCATGGATTTCAATTATCAACATAATTTTTTATGATGAAAAGAAATAATCCAATCATTCTTACCTTGTTATGCTCTGAATGTGACCTCGCCATGATCCCATTACTACAAATATGAAAACAGAAAATTAATTTAGAAAAATAGCATTTCTATGGTTGGAATTAAGGAAAACAATCTTTTAACTTAATAATTTGACATTATTTGAGTTCTTCATTCCCATGTACTTTTTTGCCACAAATTTGTAAATTTTATGCCTTGTCATTATTGTTTAGAATAATCAATGCACATTTAATGGGTAAATATAGAATTAGAATTTCAAAATAAAACATTTCATTTAAAAAGCCTTTTATAAAAAAGTATCCAATATAGTTTAAAAAGTATTATGAAGTACCTGTATAATTCAAGCCTAATTCATTAGGCGAATATTCACACTGTTACAAACAAAATGTTAAAAAATATGCCATGATTGTTTCATGAGATGAAATGATTGCTGTGAAAAAAAAAGTTGTAAAACTACAGACAAAAAAAAAGATACACATCAATTTGAGGAAGAGATTTGTTACTTACATTCTGGTGGTTCCTCCATGTTGTCCGGACGATCAAGACAGTAATGATCAATATCCCAGACAGATATAAAACCTGTAAAAAAAAAAGACAGATATCCTGCATAAGCTGCAATTTTGGCTGGGGTTTAATTTACATTAGTTTCACAGCCATGAATTTACAAATACAGTCAAACCTGCCTATAATGACCACCAAAGGGAGGCAGTAAATGTGATCTTTAAAAGCGGGTGATCTCTACAGACAGGTTCATTTAGTACATGTTAATTGTATTCTAGGGATTCAAGGAAGGTGGTCTTTTGTGAGCATATAAAGGCTGGGTCTTGGCCTGAAATATGGTGCTTTTATTGAAAGCAGAAAATCAGACGGACTGAGCAAAAAGAGGTTTTTTTTAATTCATTGTCAGATTTATTTTTTTTTCATCTGTTCTTTTATCCAAAGCAAACATTTTCTGGCCCAGACCCGGTCTTTAATAAAAATGGAAAATAGAACTTTCATGAAGCTGTTTTTAGAAATTCAGAGCGAATATTGAGATTGCTTCCCAGCAATCCTTTGCAAAGATAATTTGCAGTTGGAAATGATCCATTTTCTTACCTAATGAGTCACCAGTGAAGAGAGTTAAGTCATCATTGGAAAGCTGCATGCAGTTGACAGAATACCCCTTCTTCTTGGCCTGTGCATAGTAAAGAAAACAAAAATCAAAATCCTTATCTAATGGAAGCGACATGGTGTATTAAAGAGATCTGAATCTCGCCTTTCAAGAAGAGAGTTATGGCTCGAGCCCCACCTATGATGGCAAAAAATCTATCCACATGTATTCTGTCATTATTTGCATATTGTGTTTGGAGGGGAAACATTTCTGGAATTCCACCTTGGTCTATGAGAGAATTTTATCAATAAAGCATTTCAATTTAATTTAAAGAAAGATGGATGAGCTGTGAATATGAATATGACAAAAAAAGAACAACATTAAACTCTCTCTCTAATGCACATCATTGCTCCAATAGATTTAGCAAAAGTACTGTCCCTAATAATGTAAAATGTAAATGGAAAACAGTGTTGCATGAATGTACACCTTTTAAAGTAGATATAGTTAAGGGTCGTTTTTTGTCAAGAGTCATTGTGAATAATAAAGAGGAGCTTTTAATCTTGTCCTCTTATCTTTAATAGTATTATAAGAATGTATTATACTTACACAGTTGAATCTACCAAACAATTGACCATTGTTGTATACATTCCAGAAATGAATACAGCCTGAGGGAAAAAAAAACAATTAAATGGAAATTTATTATGCTTTTTAACTACAAGGAAATGTTGTTAATTCTGTACTTTTTTTTTGGGGGG